>AWOL01S0012402.1:19219-54651 GCA_000715115.1 Nicotiana otophora
CACGTCATTCACATGATCATCGGCGGCGCCGATACCCCTCAGGGACCAATGCTTAAACGCACTAAAACATCGATTGTGATGGAAAAGCGATCTCGGATTCAAGATATCGTACCCATAGGAACTTTGTCCTTCGATGAGGAAGATGCAGAAGGAGTCATCCAACCTCATAACGATGCACTGGTAATATCCGTACTCATTGATAAAACTAAAATTAAGCGTGTGTTAATCGATCCATGTAGCTCAGCCAACATCATCAGATTAAAGGTCGTAGAACAGCTCGGCCTGCAGGACCAGATCATACCCGCAACTATGGTTCTAAACGGATTCAATATGGCATGTGAACCACCAAAGGCGAGATAATCCTACCAATAAACGTGACCGGAACCATCCAGGAAATAAAGTTTCACGTGATCGAAGGCGATATGAGATACAACTCCCTTTTTAGAAGGCTGTGGATCCACAACATGAGAGTTGTACCTTCGACCCTACACCAGGTCCTCAAATTCCCAACATCGAGAGGTGTCAAAATAGTGTACGGAGAACAACCGGCCGCAAAAGAAATGTTCACCGTCGAGGAAGCGAAATCAATATCCTTCCTTCGCCGATAAAGGGATCGGGCTCAGAAGGAGAACGGGACACCCAATAGCAATCACAGATGTCAGCTTCGACCTAGCCAGATAACCAGAAGATCGAAGAAGATGATGATCAAAGGGTCCCTTGATCTTTCATGATTCCCGATGATTCCGACGCCACCAAATCAACAATTGAGGAACTAGATCAAGTCACACTAATCGAGCACTGGCCCGAGCGAAAGGTATACTTGGGAATGGGGTTGAGCCCCAAACTCAAGAAGAAACTTGTTCAATTTCTTATCGATAACATTGATTGCTTTGCCTGGTCCCATTTAGATATAACAGGGATCCCATCGGACATAACAACGCATCGGCTAAGCTTGGACCCTAGGTTCAGACCAGTGAATCAAAAGAGAAGACCCCAGTCCGAGAAAAAGCACGCATTCATAAAGGACGAGGTAACCAAACTTCTCAAGATATAGTCCATTCGGGAGGTGAAATATCCCGAATGGTTAGCCAATGTAGTTGTAGTGCCTAAAAAAGGGAACAAACTTAGAATGTGTGTGGACTATAAGTATTTGAACAAAACATGCCCCAAAGTTTCCTTTCCGCTGCCCAACATCGATCGCATGATTGATGCCACAGACGGCCACGAGATCCTCACTTTTCTTGATGCCTATTCCGGGTATAATCAAATCCAGATGAACCCGGAGGACCAGGAAAAGACTTCATTTGTCACCAAATATGGAACATATTATTATAATATGATGCCCTTCGGGATAAAAAATGCGGGGACTACTTACCAACGCCTAATAAATAAAATATTCGAAGAACAAATAGGTAAATCAATGGAAGTTTATTGATTACATGCTAGTTAAGTCCCTGCGCGCAGAAGACCAATTGACCCATTTGCAGGAAACGTTTGAGATTTTTAAAAAATACAACATGAAGCTCAACCTCGAAAAATATGCTTTTGGGGTCGGTTCGGGCAAGTTCCTCAGCTTCATAGTGTCAAATCGGGGAATCAAGATTAACCCCGATAACATCAAGGCCATCAAAGACATCACCATCATGGAAAGCGTGAAAGCTGTACAAAGGCTAACGGGACAGATTGCAGCCTTAGGCCAATTCATTTCGAGATCATCAGATCGAAGTCACAAATTTTTCTCTCTACTCAAAAAGAAGAACGATTCCGCTTGGACCCCGGAATGCCAACAAGCATTAGAGGAACTAAAATGATATCTATCGAGCCCACCACTACTTCACACTCCAAAAATAGATGAAAAACTTTGCTTATACTTGGTAGTATCGAAAATCGGCGTAAGCGGTGTTCTAGTTTGAGAAGAGCAAGGTACGCAATTTCCCGTTTATTATATAAGTCGAACCTAAGGAGAAGCGGAAACTAGATATCCACACCTAGAAAAATTGGCACTTGCACTAATAAGCGCCTTTAGAAAGTTAAGACCGTACTTTCAATGTCACCCCATATGCGTATTAACCACTTACCCGCTTCATAATATTTTGCACAATCCCGAACTATCAGGCCGATTGTCCAAATGGGTCGTCGAACTCAGTGGGTACGATATCGAATATCAACCCCGTACGGCCATCAAGTCTCAAATTTTAGCAGACTTTGTGGCCGATTTCACTCCAACCCTCGTACCCGAAGTCGAAAAAGAACTTTTGTTGAAATCGGGTACATCATCAGGGGTATGGATCCTTTTTACGGACGGGGCTTCGAACGCGAAAAGGTCCGGGCTAGGCATAGTTTTTAAACCACCCACGGGTAACACTATTAGGCAATCTATTAAAACTACCAGGTTGACTAACAACGAGGCCGAGTATGAAGCCATGATTGCAGGTCTCGAACTAGCTAAAAACTTGGGAGCAGAAGTCATTGAAGCCAAATGTGACTCTTTGCTGGTGGTGAGTCAAGTAAACAAAACGTTCAAAGTTCAGGAAGGTAGAATGCAAAGGTATTTAGACAAACTACTTGTCACTTTGCACCATTTCAAACAATGGACTTTACGGCATGTTCCACGAGAACAAAACAATGAAGCTGATGCACTTGCGAATTTAGGATCATCGGTCGAGGAAGGTGACTTGAGCTCGGGGACTGTCGTCCAACTCTCGAGATCGGTAATCGAAGGAGGTCCCGCCGAGATAAATTCTACAAGCTTAACCTGGGATTGGAAAAATAAGTATATTGAATACATAAAGAGCGGAAAGCTCCCATTGGACCCTAAAGACTCTAGGGCCCTACGGACTAAAGCTGCTCGATTCACATTGGCTTCGGATGGAACGCTATATCGAAGGACATTCGATGGACCACTGGCAGTATGCTTGGGTCCGGGAGGTACCGATTACATTCTACGGGAAGTGCACGAGGGCACTTGTGGGAATCACTTCGGTGCCGATACATTAGTTCGAAAAATAATCAGAGCAGGGTATTATTAGACCGATATGGGCAAAGATGCGAAGGCATTTGTTCGTAAATGTGACAAATGTCAAAGGTTTGCGCCAATGATCCATCAACCCGGAGAGCAACTTCACTCAGTCATATCCCCATGGTCGTTCATAAAATGGGGAATGGATATCGTCGGCCCTCTGCCATCGATCCCAGGTAAACCCAAATTCATTTTATTTATGACTGACTATTTTTCTAAATGGGTTGAAGTGCAGGCGTTCGAGAAAATAAGAGAGAAAGAAGTTATAGACTTTATTTGGGATCATATCGTATGCCGATTCGGGATACCCACCGAAATAGTATGTGACAATAGGAAACAATTCGTTGGTAGCAAAGTAATAAAATTCTTCGAAGATCACAAAATCAGAAGGATACTATCAATACTATACTACCCCAGTGGAACAGACAGGCCGAATCAACGAACAAAACTATCATTCAAAACCTAAAAAAGAGGTTGAACGACGCTAAAGGAAAATGGAGAGAAATCCTGCCCGAAGTCCTTTGGTCATATCGGACAACGTCAAAATCCAGTACGGGGGCGACCCTATTCTCCTTAGTATATGGGTCCAAAGCATTGATACCAGTCGAAGTCGATGAACCCAGTACCAGATTTTGATTCACGATGGAAGAATCAAATAACGAGGCTATAAATACCAGCCTCGAATTATCGTACGAAAGACGAGAAGCTGCTCTCGTCCGATTGGCCGCCCAAAAGCAGCGAATCAAAAGATATTATAATCGAAGAACCAAGCTCCGCCATTTCAAGCCCGGGGACTTAGTGTTAAGAAAAGACACCATCAATACCCGAAATCCGAACGAAGGAAAACTAGGACCAAATTGGGAAGGACCATATCAGGTTCTCAAGAACGTCGGAAAGGGATCGTACAGGCTCGGCATTATAAACGGTAAACAGTTATCAAGCAGTTGGAATGTGTCACATCTAAAACGATACTACTGCTAAGGTACGACCCTTCCATATTCATTTACATTTCAAAACTCACCCCTGCAGAAGTCCGAACAAGAACTAAGATGGACCCTTCGCTTGAAAGCACGCGTTGCACTCTTTTTCCCTTAGACCGGTTTTTTCCCAAATGGGTTTTTCGGCAAGGTTTTTAATGAGGCAACCAATGATCGTGCTGCACTTACAACAAGTATCTGAGGCCTCTGTACAATCGACCTCGAATACTGGGGGGGGAGGGGCAGTAGCCCTCAAATATATCAAGTTCTGATGCAAGAAAGTTATTTCGCAACAACGGGGTTCTAGTAGGAAACGTTGTAAGAGCCAAAATGGTCAAAACGAACCATGCTCATGTAGTTGGCCCGAACCCAGACGCGAAACATGAACACATGTATAATGATTTGCAAAGAAAGTCCTCCTCTTTACCGATATCTTATATCCAAGAAAAATTCCTCTATTTGGAGATTTATTATGCAATCAGAATTAAGATAAACTCGGCCACTACGCCTACATGCTACTTTTATTTCGAGTTCGAGCAAGAACTCACTCGACCATTAAGCCTGCAGGTTATATTACTTCAAGTTCGAATCATTCACTCGACGACTAAGCCTACGGGCTACTTTTATTTTGAGTTTGAGCGAGCACTCACTTGACCATTACGCCTACGGGCTATATTACTTCGAGTTCGAATCATTCACTCGACGACTAAGCCTACGGGCTACTTTTATTTTGAGTTTGAGCGAGCACTCACTTGACCATTACGCCTACGGGCTATATTACTTCGAGTTCGAATCATTCACTCGACGACTAAGCCTACGGGCTACTTTTATTTTGAGTTTGAGCGAGCACTCACTTGACCATTACGCCTACGGGCTATATTACTTCGAGTTCGAATCATTCACTCGACGACTAAGCCTACGGGCTACTTCCATTACGAGTTCGAATGAGAACTCACTCGACCATTATGCCTACGGGCTACATTACTTCGAGTTTGAATCATTCACTCGATGACTAAGCCTACAGGCTACTTTTATTTCGAGTTCGAGCAAGCACTTACTAGACCATTACGCCTACGGACTACATTACTTCGAGTTCGAATCATTCACTCGACAACTAAGCCTGCAGGCCACTTCATTTCGAGTTCGAGCGAGTACTCACTCAACCATTACGCCTACGAGCTATATTACTTCGATTTCGAATCATTCACTCAACGACTAAGCCTACGGGCTACTTTCATTTCGAGTTCGAGCGAGTACTCACTCAACCATTACGCCTACAGGTTATATTTCTTCGAGTTCAAATCATTGACTCAACTAGTAAGCCTAAGGGCTACGTCACTTCGAGTCTGAAAAAATAATCAATCACAGAGACTACGAAGTTCAAATTTGATTAAATTGTTAAGATCCTTGTGAAAACATATGTAAGGCACATACAAAGTCTTCACAAGTTGGCCAAGTTGTCTATATACAAAATTGTCTACATGATTGATTACAAGCGTAAAAAATCAAGAACTAAGCTTCTTGATCATCCTCAAGGGCGTTTGCTTCTCTGTCAGGCTCTTCCCCATCCTCGGATCTGCTCTTGCTACCGTCATCGTCATCATCATCGCCATCAGAAGCCAAGGCTTCAGCTTCAGCTTCGAGCTTTTTAGCCTTTTTTATCTCTTCAGTAAGGTCGAAACCTCGAGCGTGTATCTCCTCGAGGGTATCCCTCTAAGACCTACATTTAGCAAGTTCGGCAACTCAATGTGCTCGAGTGTTAGCAGTATCCGCCGCCTCTTGTGCCTCCATCTGAGCAGCCTCGGCATCAGCCCGATACACGGCAATGGACTTATCTGCCAAGACTTTTGACGACTCAACCTCCGCCTTGACCTCAGCAAACCGTGCTTCAAGCTCCTCAATCCTCTTAGCTTGAGCCGAAACCTTTTGCTTGACGTTTTGAAGCTGAACATCGGCCGATAATAATTTGGTCAAAATGGTTTCTTTTTCCGCAGCCAGGCGGTCGATAGTCTCCTTCCACCGATTACATTCAGCTTTGATTTGATCAACTTCTTTCCGAAATAACCCGGTCTTTTCAACCTTTTGCTGCAGCTGAGACAACGAAAGGTTAACTTCCACAGTTGAGTCAAACCCATACTTTAACAGAACGAGGCTCACCTGCTTATCGAGTTCGGTCTCTTCTTCACGAGCCTTAGCCAAATCTGCTTGGAAGTCCTTTATAACCTCGTCCCTTTAGCTGCAAAGAAGCCGCATGGCATCTCTCTCCCCCGAGACCTTCTGAAGCTCGACCTCACACTGGCTAAGGTCGACTCGAAACCTACTAATGGCCTACACAGTAGGGAAAGAACACAAGTAAAGTTTGGAAAAGAACAAAGAAACTAAGTATAGTAAAATCATTACCCGAGTAATGAAACGTTGGGCCTCTTCTAGTAGAAGAGAAGTGCCACCAATATCAGAAGCATCACCGACTCCAGTAAAGCAATCCCGAACACTAGAGCCTCCACCCATATCGGGGGTCTTCAATTCTCGAGCTTCCATTAACGCCTCCTCAGAAAAGGTTGGAAGGGAAGGTGAATGACCTACTGTCATAGCCCCAAGTGAATCACTCGGGGTGCTCTAATCAAGACTCGGGATTCCAGGATCGACCCCGATCGATATAGATGCCATCGGCTCAAGAGCTCTGGTAACCTCGATAGCTTTCGCAGATCGAATCACCAAAGCCGAGGTACCACCTTCTTCTTCTTCTTCTTCTTCTTCTTCCCTCAGTCGTTGGACCGAGTCAATCAGAAGAGCAATTGCCTTCCTCCTCACCCCTTGAGTTTTGGGCTTGGGGTCCTCTGACCGAGAGGCAACTTTTCGCTTTTTATCTTTCCTCGGTTTCGGGACTGGGGACTTGGTTCCTTCTTCACCGCTCGAAGGCCTCAAAGCGGCATCCTTGGTTACACCTGCATGAACGGAAATCGGTAACGAATGGAGCACAAAGAACACTTCGAAGGAAACGAGAAGTAAAACCTTACCATGATTCTTGGCTTCCCATCTACCTTTTGCCAAATCACGCCAACCGCGTTCGACATAAGAGGAAGTCGAGGCTAACTTCCGAACCCAATCCTCGAGGTCGGGCACCGCTTGTGGCATCCAAGGGGAAGTTGTATATCGGAGAAAGACATCAAAAAAAATCGGGAAAATATACGAAAAGCAACATCTTATGAGAACCACTTATGGTCAAAATTCCATTTCTCGGGGAACGACATCTTCTCTTTCGGAATAAGGTCACGGGTCCTCACCCGAATATAACGGCCCATCCAACCCCGATCCTTGTCTTCGTCAATGCTCGACATCAAAGCCTTCGATGCCTAACGATAAAGTCTGATTAGTCCTCGAAAGATTTGAGGCCGATACAATCGTATGAGGTAATTCAGGGAAAAATCCAGCCCCCCGGCTTTGATAGAGAAGAAGCGAAGTAGGATTACTATACGCCATAGAGAGGGATGGATTTGACCGAGGGTGACCTGATGTCTTTTGAAAAAATCAATGATCACCGGGTCGACGGGACCCAATGTGAAGGGATAAGGGTAAACACTTAAAACCCCCTCCACATGGATGATAACGCTCTCTTCGGAGGATGGAATTTGCAACACAACCTCGGAACCCCAAGCTGCAGTCTTTCCTAACGGCCTCGAGATGACTCTCCGTTATAGAGCACATGTACATCGACACGTGCTCGTATCGACCCGGAATAGATGAAGGATTCTCAACCTTAAAATCGATCTTCAGAGTACACGGGCCGGGAACATAGTCATAGGTGGACGGCTCCACCGGCGCCTTGTCGCCGGACGGCCGTGAAGAAGAAGCTTTCTCCTTCTGGGGTACAGTTTTCGAAGTTTTGACCATTGATATGAGAGGAAAAAAGGCAAAGGAAAGTGAAAAATTAACGACACCAAAACTCTGGTGTAGATGGCTCTGCAAGCGACGAAATAGAGAGAAAGGAGAAGAAAATTTGGAAGAGTGAATGCGTAAAAGTGGTAAATGTTAAATGGAAGGGTTATTTATAGGCTCGCATCATGACGGTTCAATATCAGAGGTGGTCGACCGCCATCTGACAAGCATTAAAAACCTTGAAAGACTAAATCGATGGGACAGCTATCACATACGTCATAATCGATCCCTGTTAAAACGTCATCTTATAACCCGATCGAACCGTCGAAAATCATATTGATTCTCACCGCATCCTTCGTGAGAAACGAAGGGACTATCTGTATGGTTGAAATAGATTTCGGCCTTCCTATGTTCGATCGAGTTCAAGTAGTAAGAAATCGGAGTGAAATTTTGGGAGTGAGCTCCGAAGACAGTACAAACGAGCCTCGAGTCTGAAGGCTGCTCGAGGAGTCGGCTCGATAATCTTATCGAGCCCGTGACCAAATCGATCCGCAAGGCATTTCTTCGAGGTCGGAAATACGCGACGTTCATCCCGAAGGTCGAACTCAAGCCAAGACCGAAGAGCTCAACCCAGTAATGAGTTCGAGCTAGTATCAGGCTCACAGACAAGAGCCGTTACAACTGCTCCCAGAGAGAGAATCTTGGCGGGAATCGAGGAAAAGACAAATCATCATAGATCCTCCACTATATGCTTTATTTTATTATTTTTTATAAATAAAGTAATGACTCTCTACTATAAAAGAGGGGATCCCTGTAAGCTATAGATATACTGAATACACTGGAACAAAAGATATCTCCTTGTGCTTGTTTTACTTCATTTTACTCGTTCTTTCTATTCATTATTCATACTCTCATAGTCAAGAATATTCGTATTGCTATCTCTCTATACGATTTGTATCAAAGGGTATCACGTATCCTTAGAACCATACATAAATTTAACGTTATCTGATTTTTCGAGTAAACAGTATATTCAAACAAATGATGTATTTCTTCTTGCCAATGCTGTAATCCAAAACATAGTTAATCATGAATTGTTCAACTAGTTCTTGGGATTAGTTATGTTATTTTTCGCATTCTTATTTCTTTATTTATTGATGATCTTTGATTTGGATGACAGTTTATGTTTACTCGATTAGATAAAGATGTCATCACGACTTAGGTAATATGTTTGGTCATGGCGTGATACCAACACAAAATTCTTCCACCTTGTAACTCTCTAAAGACGTTGTAGAAACCGGCAAAACTGCAGCGAATGATACAGTCGACAACTGCATCTTTGATCAGCGGGAAATAATCCAATCCTATTACCATAATCTATTTACCACCGATAGTACTCTTTCTCAGTGAATTTTTACATTAGGAACTTATAACACACTTTATACTAAGGATAACCTCACTCTAATGGCCAGTTAAAATACACTGAAATCTGCCGCGCACTCAAATCATTTCACCCTCTAAAGGCACCAGGACCCGACGGTTTACATACTCTTATCAAACCTTTTGGCCTCAAATTAAATCCTCCATCACTTCTTTTTGTAAGCGCATTTTTCATACAAAAAAATACCACCAAAGGTAAACAAGACCTATCTATGTCTATTCCCTAAAATCCAACACCTACCTCTATCACTCAATTTACACATATAAGTCTTTGTAACACTCTTTATAAAATTATAATTAAAGTTATCCTCCAAAGAATAAAGTCGTTCTTACACAAAATCATAAGTCCGAAACAATCAACGTTCCTAGCAAATTGTCGAGCTTCTAATAACGCTATTATAGTACAAGAACTTTTCGTAATTTCAAGGAAACAAAAAGGTGCACAAGCTGATTTTTTCTTAAATTAGACTTCGAAATATTCTTTGACCGGATGGAATGGGGCTTCATTAGACAAACACTCAATTGTTTTAATTTCCCAAAGGGTCTTATTTATCTAATAATGACTTGTGTCACAACTTCCTCCATTTCTATTAGTGGCACTCTTAACACAATTTTTTCATCCTACAAGGGGCATCTACCAGGGAGTGCCCCTATTACCGTAAATTTTTATCTTATGTCTAAAAATGCTGTCTCGGATCATCTCTATAACGGTTGACTGTAGAAATTGGGTCCCTGTCATACTACCCGCCAAGGCCCTTCTATTTCACATTTACTATTTAGCGGATGACATCACGCTAACATCCAAAATAACTACTAGTACCCATACCGTTGTTATAGCAACAACTACTACTACTATAACAACAACAATAATGATACCACAAAAAATAACAATAACATTTTCATTGTAATTTCACAAGTGGGGTCTAGGGTAGGTAGGATATCAAGACCCAATTCTATCCTAGGTCGAGACTACACCTAACGCCGCCGTTAGGCAAGCCCATAAGCGAAACTACTATTTATTTATCCCTTTTTAACATATTTTTAATCACGCTAAATTTCATGCAACTATGTTAAGTCTTTTTAAACAAAATATCAACATAATAAGTACATAGTCTGCAAGTGACAAGTATAGCAGTACATAAGTACTACAAATCCCCAAAACCCGACGTCGCAAGTATATGAGCAATCTAGGGAGTATACAAAACTACTAAAACTAGATGTGGCAGAAGTAACAGACAAGAATAGAAAATAAGATGGTAGGAGAATCTGGTGCTGCGGATCATAGCAAGGCAAGTAGCTCACCCTTAAGTCTCCCTAGATGATTGGCTATGCGCCGCGTAACCACTGGTGGAACCTGTCTCAGTACCTGCACATCAGTGCAGAAGTGTAGCGTGAGTACGGAGAACAATGCGTACCTAGTAAGTATCTAGTCTAACCTCGAAAAGGTAGTGACGATGGGTCAACTTGACACTTACTAGAGGTCAATAATAATAATAAAAGTGCATAAAGTAGACATGGTGAGCACATAACAGGTATCGATAAGACAAATAAAAGCAACTACAATGAATACATCAAGAATCCGTAACACATCACCAACATCTCATAACTGGTTGTGAAGGCACTAACTCAATTATCCAAACTGGAACCCGTTTCTATCATTAAGCACGAAGTTGCTGAGATAAACGGCCCGATCCCATAAGAATAGTGGTTCTCAGTACTGCCGAGGCGAACGGCCCGATCCCATAAGAATAGTGTTACCATCATACTGCCGAGGTGAACGACTCGATTCCATAAGAGTAGTGGTACCATACTGTCGAGGCGAACGACCCGCTCCCATAAGATTGGTGTTACCATACTACCGAGGCGAACGACCCGATCACATAAGAGTGGTATTACTATATCTGCCAAGGAAAATGACTCGATCCCACAAGAGTGGTGTTACTATACTGCCGAGACGAATGGCCCGATCTCGTTAGAGTAGAGAAGTTTATCTTGCTCGCGAAAGTACTTGTGACGCGAGAGGACATGGATTTTTCATTATTATTAAGTATTCCTCATTTTTCCAAAATAAGAATATAATCACAACAGTACAATTAAAAGCATGATATGGATGTAAGTCTACCCGCACATATCATGGAATATAGCTACGCACGGACTCTCGTCACCTCGTGTGTACGTAGCTCCCCGTACAAGTAAATACATAACAAGATACACCTAAGGGGATGAGTTTCCTCTTACAAGGTTAGGCAAGAGACTTACCTCGTTCCCAAACTCACTTCCGGTCCACTAATCCGCTTTGAAAGCCCCAAATCAATACCGAACAATCCGAAACTAGTCAAATATTATATAATTTAATTAATATATACTCAAAAGTTCATAATTTAGCTATTAGAGTATTACCTAACACAAATTGGAAGATTCTTAAAATTTGCTCCCGGGCCCAAGTGCTCGGATTTTGGAGATTTTCGAAGATAAATATCACCCATAGCCTCATGAACTCAAATTTATAATTTTTACTTAATTCTATAATCAATTTCGTGGTCAAATCTCATTTTTACCAAAACCCTAGGTTTTTCACAAATCCCCCCAAATTTTCACAATTTTCCCATGTTTAATCTATTTTGATTAAAACATATGGAAGAATCAATGATAATTATATTTGAGGTAAGAGTTAGGCATGGGCTTACAACTTGTTTGGGTGGTTGTTACATATTGTATTATATTATATTATTACTTTAAATACAATGTTTGTTTTGATTTTTACTTAAACTTATTGTATTTGTATCGTTAAATCGGTCGTTACATAAGGACGAAAAGCGCCACTTTATGGAATGACTGATTTAGTGTGGACGCGTCAATACCATATTTTCTCTCTCTCTCATGTTGTCCTTTTTTATTATTAAATAATCTTATTTTATCTTTTACCCTACCGTTTTATATAATAATATTACCTCGTACCTTACTTTTGTTTTATAATATTGCTAGTTTACTCTTCATATTGTTGGTGCATGACATCATGAAATAATGGCAAATAATACAACTTATCCATATATTGTATATAATACAGTACAATACAATACATACTATACATTATGAAATGATACATAATAATCATCCAACAATGTAACGACTTGGCCGGTCGTTTTGAGAGTTATAACCCTGATCCCCTGTTTACTACTTCTCCGTATCTTTTTCTCCTTATGTGACTTGCCGGGAGGTTTTGGTTGTGGTTTCAGAGTGTTTTGACTTAGTCCCTAAAACAGAAGCTTAAGTTCTAGGATTTTGACTGTAGTTGAAACTGTGTGAAGATGACTCCTGAATGGATTTTTATCGGTTCTGTTAGCTCCGTTTGGTGATTCTGGACTTAGGAGCGTGTTCAGATTGTGTTTTGGAGGTCTATAGCTGAATTAGGCTTGAAATGGCGAAAGTTAATTTTTTGGGAGTTTGACCGGTAGTGGACTTTTTGATATAGGGGTCGGATTCTGATTTTGGAAGTTGAAGTAGGTACGTAATATTAAATATGACTTGTGTGCAAAATTTGAGGTCAATCGGACGTGGTTTGATAGGTTTCAGCATCGGTTGTAGAAGTTTGAAGTTTCAAAGTTCATTAAGTTTAAATTGGAGGATGATTAGTGTTTTTAGCATTGTTTGATATGATTTGAGGGCTTGATTAAGTTTGTATGGTGTTTTAGAACTTATTCGTATGTTTGGTTAAGGTACCCGGGGCCTCGGGTGTGTTTCAGATGCTTAACAGATTGAAATTGGGCTTATGCAAATTGATGAAGTTTTGTGGTTTCTGGTGTTTTGCACGTGCGGTGGGGAGACCACAGGTGCGGACTCGCACGTGTGGAAGGAGGAGCGCAAATGAGGATTTGGGCAGCCTAAGCTGGGTTCAGAGGTGCGAATATATTTGCGCAAATGCGGCCTCGCTTTTGCGGTGGGACTATGCAAAGAAGCGGTGAGGGTCGCAGGTGCGGCTCCTTAGTCGTAGGTGCGACGCTTCTTTCGCAGATGTGGACCCAAGGGACTTAAGTTGAGTCCGCACCTGCGATGGAATTTTTGCAGGTGCGGCATCACAGGTGCGAATAAATTCCCGTAGATGCGAAATCACTAGGCAGAAAAGGGCCAAGTTCGAGAGTTTTATCCCATTTTCAATTTTAGGAATTGGAGAGCTAGGATTAGGGCGATAATTCAAGGATTTTTTGGAGAGAACTTTGGGGTAATGATTTTGGGTTGTACGAAGCTGATCCTGAATCAACCTAACCTTATCCAAGGAATCTCGAACCAAATCCGTGCCCAATAACTTAGCCCTTCCTGGCTCAAACCAACCAACTGGAGAACGACACCATCTCGCGTATAGGGCCTCATAAGGAGCCATCTTACTACTTGATTGGTAGCTGTTGTTGTAGGGAAACTCTGTAAGCGGAAAGAACTGATCCCAAGAACCCTAAAATCCATAACACAGGCACAAAGCATATCCTCCAGTATCTGAATAGTGCGCTCGGACTGCCCGTCTTTCTAAGGGTGAAATGTTGTGCTCAACTCAACCTGTGTGCCTAACTCACATTGCACAACTCTCCATAAATGTGGTGTGAACTGTGTGCCCCCGTCAAAGATTATGGATACCGGCACGCCATGAAGTTGAAAAATCTCGTGGATATATATCGGAGCTAGCTGCTCTGAAGAATAGGTGGTCACTACCGGAATGAAATGAGCCGACTTGGTTAACCTATCCACTATCACCCATACAACGTCGAATTTATTCTGAGTCCATGGGAGCCTAACAACGAATTCCATGGTAACACGCTCCCACTTCCACTTGGGAATCTCAAGTCTCTGAAGCAAACTACCTGGCCTACGATGCTCATACTTCATTTGCTGACAATTTAGGCACCGAGCTACATACTCTACTATGTCTTTCTTCATTCTCCTCCAGTAATAGTGCTTCCTCAAATCCTGATACATCTTAGCAGCACCCGGATGAATGGAGTACTACGAATTGTGGGCCTCCTCGAGGATCATCTCACGCAACCCATCCACATTGGGCACACATAATCGGCCATATATCCGCAACACACCATCATCTCTAACAGAAACACCCTTGGCATCGTTGTGCCCTGTCCTTAAGGACAAGCAAATGGGGGTCATCATACTGACGCTCTCTAATGAGATCATATAAAGAAAACCGAGAAATCACGTAAGCAAGAACCCGGCTGGGCTCTGAAACATCCAATCTAACAAACTGATTGGCCAAGGCCCGAACATCCATGGATAGTGGACTCTTTGCTGCCGGTAGATACGCTAAACTGCCCAAGCTCTCCGCCTTTTGACTCAAGGCATCAGCTACCATATTGGCCTTCCCGTGATGATATAGAATAGTGATATCATAGTCTTTAAGCAACTCTAACCATCTCCTCTTCTGCAAATTAAGATTTTTTTGTTTTAACAAATGTTGTAGACTCCGGTGATCGGTATATACCTCACAAGGGACACCATACAAATAGTACCGCCAAATCTTCAATGCATGAACAATAGTTTCCAATTCCAAGTCATGGACATGATAATTCTTCTCATGAACCTTTAACTGCCGAGACACATAAGCAATCACCCCACCATATTGCATTAACACCGCACAAAGCCTACACATGACGCATCACAATACACAGTGTAAGACCCAAACTCATAGGCACAACACTGGGGTTGTAGTCAAAGCAGTCTGGAGCTTTTGAAAGCTTGCCTCACACTCCTCGGACCATCTGAAAGGAGCACCCTTCTGGGCCAATCTAGCCATAGGTAAAACAATGGATGAGAAACCCTCTACAAAACGACGATAATAGCCGGCCAAATCGAGGAACTCCGAATCTCAGTAGTTGAAGAAGGTCTGAGCCAATTCTGAACTGCCTCAATCTTCTTCGGATCTACCTTGATCCCCTCACTCGACACTGAATCAAGACAGAATTCACACTTTGAGAATTTTGCATACAACTTATTCTCTCTCAAGATCTGGAGCATGATCCTCAGGTGTTGCTCATGATCTTTCAGACTACAAGAGTACACTAGGATGTCATCAATAAATACAATGATGAATGAATCAAGATTTGGTTGTAATACATTGTTCATCAGGTGCATAAATGTTGCTGGGGTGTTGGTCAAACCAAATGACATCACAAGGAACTCGTAGTAACCATACCGAGTACATAAGGTAGTCTTCAGAATATCCGGATCCTGAATCTTCAGTTGATGATACCCTGACAGTAAATCATTCTTCGAGAATACTCTGGCACCCTGTAGCTAATCAAATAAGTCATCAATGCATGGAAATGGGTACATGTTTTTCACTGTAACCTTGTTCAACTGCCGATAATCACTACATATGCGCATAGAACCATCCTTCTTCTTCACAAAAAAACTTAATTCACCCCAAGGAGACACACTAGGTCGAATGAAACCCTTCTCAAGTAACTCCTGCAACTGCTCTTTTAACTCATTCAACTCCGTTGGGGCCATGCAATATGGTGGGATAGAAATGGGTTGAGTGTTCGACAACAAGTCTATGCCAAAATTGATATCCCTATGGGGCGGCATGCCTAGAAGATCTGCTGAAAATACATCTGGGAATTCTCTCACTACTGGAACCGACTCAACGATAGATAAGCATTACACCCCTTCTCAACCATCCGCTGAGCCTTCATAAATGACACAACTCTCCTAGGAACATAATCCAAAGTACCCTTCCACTCCAACCGTCTTGGTGTGACAATCCAGAATAGCATGATAGGGTGACAACCAGTCCATGCCCAAGATAACATCAAAGTCTACCATACGAAGTAACAATAGACCAACTCTGGTCTCATAACTACCAATAACAACTAAACACTCCTGATACACACGGTCTATAACAATATAATCTCCCACAAGCGTGGATACATAAATATGAGAACTTAATGAATCACTGGATATATCCAAATACGGAGTAAAGTAAGATGACACATATGAATAAGTGGATCCCAGATCAAATAAGACTTATGCATATCTTCGATAAACTAGAACCATACCTGTGATGACAACGTCTGAAGTGACTAACTCCGCCCTACCCAGAAAAGCATAGAATCTGGCCTAGCCTCCCCCTCTAGGGAAACCTCTACCCGCCCGTCCCCCACCCAAAGTTGGTTGTGCGGATGGAGTAGCAACCACTGCCTGCGAAGTGTGTGGACGTGACTGAATCCATGGAGCCTGAGTAGTCTGTGGAGGTGCACCCCTCCTGAGTCTGGGGTAGTCTCTCACCATATGACGGGTATCACCACACTCAAGGCAAGCTCTCAGTAGGCATGGATGCTAAGCCTGGTCGGTTGGACTGACCGCTGAAGGCACCCCGTGTAGGAGGTGCACTAGAAAGTGACTGAGCAAAGTGTGCAACCTAAGACCTCGGAATAACCGGAGCACCACTAGAAGCAAGAACTGCTGAGTGAACTAGATGGCTCACATAGCCTCTACCATGACGAGTCGTAGCTGCAGCGTGGCAACTACTAAATTCACCAGTAACTCGAGTCTTTTTGGCCTCCCTATCCTCTCTCTCTCTCTCACGGCCCGTATACCCTCCAACCTCTGTGCAATCTCTACCACCTATTGATATAGGGTATATGTGTCCAACTCTCGAGCCATGCTGAACCTAATACCATAGTTGAGCCCCTCAATGAATCGGTGGACTCGCTCCCTAACTGTAGAAACCAAAGTTGGTTCATGTCTAGACAAGTCACTGAATCTAACAGCATACTCTAACACTGACATAGTACCCTGGTGCAGTTTCTCAAACTCCGCGCACCATGTATCTCGAAGGGTCTAGGGAACCAAGAACATCTCTTAAAACTGAGTCCATGTAAGTGAAGTTGTATCGGCCGGGTTACCCTCCTCGTAAACCTACCACCACTGATATACTGCTCCTAACAGATAGAATGTAGTGAAAGTAACTCCGCTCGTCTCCACAATACCAATGGTGCGGAGAATACGGTGGCACTTCTCTAGAAAATCCCATGCATCCTCTGAAGCTAAGCCACTGAAAGTAGGAAGATAATACTTCTTGAACCTCTCAAGTCTAAGATGTTCCTCCTTAGATGCCAGTACCCTAACCTCGAGCTGAACCGGGATAACAGGTTGTACAAGCATAACCTCTAGGGCCTGATCAACATGGACCCACTGCTCTGTAGTACGGGCCGCGGGAGTCTGAGCTCCTCCCCAAGCCTGAGATGTGGCTGGTGCAAGTGGAATCAACCCTGCCTACGCTAAGGTACCGAACATGCTCAAGAATTGTGCGAGGGTCTCCTAAAGTGCAGGGGTGGCAACGTGCGCCTCGAGTTCTTGTCCCCCAATTGGAGCTACTGGTGGCTCTTTTATCGTAGCTCGGGCGGGTGCTCTAGCTGCACCACGTGCCCTTCCTCAGCCTCTGCCCCCGCCCCGGCCCTCGCGAATCTATCAAGGGGCACGAGTGTCTGATCATCGGATCCAGCAGTGTGTGTCCTCACCATCGTGAGAGAATAGAAAGTCAAAGATTTTAGATTTCGAGATCGACCAATTCGCACGATAAGGAATCAAAGGAGTAGACTTTTTCCAACAGTTCTGCAGCCTCTCGAAGATAAGTACAGACGTCACCGTACCAATCTACAAGCCTCTACTAAACTTGCTTATGACTTGTAACACCTACAAACCTAGAGCTCTGATACCAACTTGTCACGACCCCAATTTCCCACCTTTAGGATGTCATGACGGCACTAATCTCTAAGACTAGGTAAGCCTAACATCAATAATACATTAACAGAAATAAATCAACAGAAATACTAAAGCAAGACTGATAAGCTCAAATAAACTTCCAAATAGGATCACAACCATAACTCTCCCAAAACCGGTGGAACTGGGTCATAAGCTCTATAGAATAAACTAGAATGTCTACTACAACACTGTTTGAATGAGAAACACAACAGAGAAGAAAGATAAGGAAAGGTGACTCCGAGGCCTGCGGATAGGGGTGTTCAAAACCGAATTGAAACCTTAAACCGAACCGCAAAAGTGGCTTAATGGTTTATTTGTATCGGGTTATCGGATTACCGGGTGGTGAACGGATTAAAATTTTATTAGTAACGGGTTATCGGTTTGGGGGCGGATTATTCAATTTTCTTATCGGATAAACCGTTAACCCGCTAAGAATTTTTATATTATATATTTTTATCTATATGTATATAAAATATCCCTTCCACTTATCCACTATTAGAATATCGAAATCCTAAAATTAAAATTTCTAATTTCTAATCACTATTCCATCGTTCTTTTAGGATGTCCAGACAAATACCACCATTACTGTTGATGTTTGGGTGGAATACTTTGGTTTTGGAGGCAACCTACAAAATGCACAAGCCAAAATAAAGTAATGTAGAAAATCCAATACTAGAGCCACGTGCCTTGAGACAACCAAACAATGACAAAATGCGCAAGTAAACTAGCTTTTTGCTGGTATTTACTTGTAACACGAAGGACCAAAATAGGCCTCTATAATACAGATTCAAATAGGTTGATAAATCGTCCGATAACCACCCAATAATAGCTAAACTGATACCAATTCGCCTTATATCTTATCGGGTGTCTAGTGGATTAATACATTTAAAAGCCGATAACCGATAAGCCAAACAATTAAGAGTAAATAACCGCTCGATCCACCCGATAATCAGCTCTACTTGCGGACGCCGAGTAGGTATACCTTGAAGTCTCTAGATAATAGCTGCAATTAGACACTAACATCCAGCACGAGCAGACGTACCTGGATATGGACAAAAATAATATGCAGAAGCGTAGTATGAGTACACCACAATGGAATCCCAGTAAGTATCAAGTTTAATCTCAGTAGAGTAGTGACGAGGCTATGTCAAGACACCTACAACAACAACAACAATAACAAACCCAGTATGTTCCCAACAGGTGGGGTCTGGGGAGGGTAGTTTGTACGCAGGCCTTACCCCTACCTAATACAGGTAGAGAAGTTGTTTCCAATAGACCCTCAGCTCAGAAAGGGTAAGAAGAAAAAGAGGAAAGCAAGGAAGGAAGAGAAAAGAAGAGATAAATGATAAGTAGTACCAAATAATAGCAATAGGAAATACAATATCTGAGGCGAACAAAACCACATAACATAATAAAAATCTAAGAATATGAAGGGACATGCGTGATACTAAGACTATCGGTAAACAACTAAAAACTACCCACTAACCTTCTACCTTAATCCTCGACCTCCACACCCTCCTATCAAGGGTCATGTCCTCAGTGAGATGAAGCAGCGCCATGTCCTCAGTGAGATGAAGCAGCGCCATGTCCTGTCTAATAACCTCTCCCCAATACTTCTTAGGCCTACCTCGACCTCTACTCAAACTCTCCATGGCCAACCTCTCACACCTCCTAACAGGAACATCAATGCGTCTTCTCTTAACATGTCCGAACCATCTCAACCTCGACTCCCGCATCTTGTCCTCCACGAAGGCTTCTCCCACTCTATCCCGGATAGCTTCATTCTTAATCCTATCTCTCCCAGTACACCCACAAATCCAGCCCAACATCCTTATCTCTGCTACTTTCATCTTCTGCACGTGAGAGTTCTTGACTGGTTAACACTCAGCCCCATACAGCATAGCCGGTCGAACCACCACTCTATCAAACTTACCCTTAAGTCTTGATGGCACATTCTTATCACATAAAACACCGGAAGCGAGCCTCCACTTCATCCATCCCGCTCCGATGCAATGTGCGGCATCTTCGTCAATCTCCCCTTTACTTTGGATAATAGACCCGAGATACTTAAAACTCACTCTCTTGGGAATAACTTGAGCATCAAGCGTTACCTCTACGTCTGCTTCATGGGTCCCATCACTGAATTTGCACTCCAAGTATTCTGTCTTGGTTATACTCGGTTTGAAACCTTTAGACTCCAAGGTCTGTCTCCAAACCTCCAACCTCGCGTTAACTCCGCTTCGTGTCTCGTCCATCAACACTATATCATTGGCAAATAGTATGCACCAAGACACCTCCCCTTGGATGTGTCGCAACAATACATCCATCGCCAAGGCAAATAAAAATGGGCTAAGAGCCGATCCTTGGTGCAATCCCATCACCACAGGCAAATGCTCTGAGTCACCACCCACAGTCCTCACCCGAGTCTTAGCATCATCATAAATATCCTTAATCACCCTAATGTATGCTACCGGAACGCCGCTAACCTCCAAACACCTCCACAGGACCTCCCTCGGGACTTTATTGTACACTTTCTCAAGGTCAATAAACACCATATGAAAGTCCTTCTTCCTCTCCCTGTACTTCTCCACTAATCTCCTTTCCAGATGAATCACTTCCTTAGTCGAATGCCCCGTCATGAATCCAAACTGATTCTCGGAAAAAGACACACACCTCCTCACCTTAGCCTCCACCACCCTTTCCCAAACCTTCATAGTGTGACTCAACAGCTTGATACCCCTATAATTGTTGCAATTTATTATGTCATAGTAGGTCAAGACACCTACTAGGACATAATAAACAGAATGAAAATATTATAACGTGAAGTAATAGAAATTGGAGAAATAAATGATACGAACAAGTAAATAACATAGACTAATGACAGAATTATAAGCATATGAATAACATAAAGGAAGCAAATAAAGAGAACCACAATAGTCAACTCAGACAAAACTGATAAGACAAGGAAGAATAATATAACAAGAAGTGTTTCACCAATAACTCTTTTCAACATGAGATGCACAACAAGAATCATACCAATATACCGCCTCGTATACAACAAGAATCACAGCTGAAGTACTGCCTCATATACAATAAGAATCATAAACGAGGTACCGCCTCATATTCACATTTCTCAATTTCAATCATAATTTTTCCTTATACCGACGCGTGAGCCTTACATTTAAATAGTTTTGAAAATATTTTTCTTGAAATAACTACACGCACTTTAGCCCCACCTTATGACGTCGCGTGGCTTCAAGTAATTTCCCTTACTAGCAACATGCATATAAGTCCTACCTTATGCTGCCACATGCACGTTAACCCCTACCCTTATACCGCCGCATGTGCATCGATATCACATCACAATAACAACTCACGCCACAAGTGCCCATATGCCACAACTTGCCAATAATCAATAATATCAATATGTTCACAACAATAGCCCATGGCTCAACCACAATGTGTACAAGAATATCAATAATAACAATGAATGTAAATTTCTCAACAAGGAAGATATCTCAACAATTAACAATTTCGCCTCAATGTGATAACGGCTTTCACAACCTCAACACCAATAACTCAACAATGAGTGAGATAATGTGTAACCAAGATATTAAATAAGAATAAATTTCAATAGGAGAGATAATATGCAACAATGACTTCAAATAAGGATAAGTCAATAATGGAAGAGATAACACGTAACAATGACTTCAAGTGAGGATAAATCAACAATGAAAGAGATAACATGTTGCAATGACTTCAAATAAGCAGAAGTCAACAATGGAAGAGATAACATGTAACAATGAAAGAGGCACCAACTTCAACTAAAGCATAAGAGCAATGTACCAAGGAAGATGTAGAACAAGTGTTAACAAAGTCAAATAAGGCATGTAAGGATATATTAACACAAGTAAGAGTAGATTGACTAGGAGAATTTAAAACATGATATGACATTTCAATTAAGGCATGAAAAGAGTCTAATCAGCCTAACCAGTCAAATACCGGATACAACTGTATACCCACTCGTCATCTTGCGTACACGGCTTTCAAATTGCACAAATAACACAATCAATCCCAAATACTAAGGGACAATTCTCCCACACAAAGTTAGGTAAGATACTTACCTCAACTAGGCTAACTCAACCCTTGAAAATAGCTTTTCCCCTAAAATTCGCCTTCACACGGCTCAAATCTAATCAAAATTGACTTAATATCATCAAACACTGCAAGGGAAAACAATTACAATAGATAAAGCTAAGATCTTTACACCTTTTTTAAAAAGTCAACAAGAGTCAACTTAAGGCCCGCCCGGTCAAAATCCGGATCCAAGGATAGATTCCGACTACCCATAACCCAACGAGTCTATATATATGATTAGTTTTAAAATCAGAGTCCAAATCGACTCTTAAAAATCAAATTCTTAATTTTTTCAAAAACTTAACAAAGTTTCACAAATTTTCACTTTGATTCATATGTTTTTGATGTTAAATCTAAGACATATTGATGAAACATAGTTAAAAATTATTTAGGATCACTTACCCAAAGTTTGTAGATGAAAATCCCCTCAGAAAATCGCCTCATACCGAGTCTAGGGTTCTAAAATGAAAGAATATATTGAAAATTCCTGACTCCCAATCCTTTTGTCCAGCTGCAGATGTTGCATTTTCGATACATGGTTCGCAAATATTGCAGATCAGGGATCGCATTTGCGAACCCTGACAGCCTCAACATTGGAAGTTTTCGCAATTGCGAAGCTGGACATCTTCGCAAAAGCGACTGTTCGCAAAATCGACCCAAGCCCCAGGCCTGCTGACTTCGCAATTGCGAAGGGGCTAGTCGCAATTGCGACATCAGAGACCCCCTATCACCTTCGCAGTTGCGAGGCTGGTGCTCGCAATTGCCATAACAGAGCACCAACAACACTAGCAATTCTATTTTCAGTTCAAATCATTCCGAAAACATGTCCAAAACTCATCCAAGCCCTCGGTACTCCAAACCAAACATCCATACAAGTCTAAAAATATCATATGAACTCGCTAGCACAAAAATAACATCTAGAACTACGAATCGAACATTAAAACGCATGAATTTCAAAGTAAAGTTCAAGAACTACAACAATTGCAACTAAGTGTCCAAATCCTATCAATTCAACTCCAAATGATACCAAATTTTGCATACAAGTTTAAAATCATGATATGAAGCTATTAGAACTATCAAAATACCGTACCGAGGTCGTTTTCACACAAGTCAAAATTTGGTCAATATTTCTAACTTAGGCTTCTAAGCCAAGAATCAAAGGGTCTAAATCAACCCGAAATCTTTCCGGAACGAAACTAATCAACCCCGTAAGTCATAAAATCATAAACACACATGTGTGAAGCATCAAAAGAGAAAACGGGGCGCAATTGCACAAAACGACCGGGCGGGTCGTTACAATACCCTTTGGTGTTCCAATGTATGCCTATAAATAAATATATTAAGAATCATGTTGTAGACACTTGAACACTTCAAAGAAATAAGAAAACTTTCTCCCATGTCTCTCTGCATTTCTTGCTTTTATTTTTTGTATTATTACCTTTTAAGCGTAATTTCTTATTTAATTACTAATTAATAATTATTATATAGATTTATTTGACATTATCTTATAGGTGGTCTTATATGTGTAAATAATTTATACACCTAACAAGCTCTATTTAACTCTACATTTTTTTAAAGAAATATTAAAATTAAACCCCCCCCCGCAAAAAAAAAAAAACAAAAAGGAATGAAAAAGAACAAAGAGAACTTGAGAATCCCTTCTAGCATTATGTTTGTTTTGTGTTAAGCACTTTAACCTGCTTCTAAAAAAAACAATTCCAAAAACAAAAAGAAAAACAAAAAGAGAACGTGAGAATCCCTCCTACTCCTAGCATTTTCCTTGATCCATCATCCATCCAATTTCTTTATTACTCTCTCAACTTTTACTACCTATAAATCTTACCCCCACTCTTTCTTCTTTCTGCTGGGGCTGATATTTAGCTTGACCAATACAGAACCCTAATCATCCGCTTCTATCATTTTCTTCTTTGCTTAATCAAATTTCATCTCTGATTTGATCGAATATACAATAGCAGCAGCAGCAGCAAAAAATGGATGAAGAATATGATGTGATTGTGCTCGGCACAGGTCTAAAGGAATGCATCCTTAGCGGTCTTCTATCCGTCGATGGTCTTAAGGTATTAGTTATTGAATTTTTGCCAGATCGGTATTCCTTTTATTAGATCTTCGAATTTATTTCTTAATCCCTTAGTTGCTTTTTTGGTTCGTAATATGTTGTTGTAACTTCTGTATAGGATCTGATAACTCTGACATTTTATGATGCAAAGTTTGATTTGTATTATACCTGATTTGACCCTTTTCTCAATGATCTTCATTGCCAAGATAAATTAATTGTAAGGATTTAAGTTTTATACACTGATAGTGTAGAAATGTAATCTAACCTGTAATAGTAGGTTAGTTACCATTTTTATAAGGTTACCAGTTAGTGTATATTATAATTATTGGGGTGCAATTCTGTTATGAGTTATAAGTGATCTGATCGTGCAAGTATCTTTACACTGTGCACACAACTTAAACTAAAGACAATCATTTCACTTGGTAATATACCATATAAGTATTATTAGATAACACTATCATTTTTAAAGCTACCTTCGCCTACTAGGTCATGAGTACTAAAAATTTGAGTTAACTAGCGCGTGTAAAGTGGAGATGAACGCTATTATGCACACAAGCTTCCTGTCCTAAAATCTATGCACATATGTCGTTGCGGGTTTTATCTTTTGAGTTTATGTACGTACAAATGCAAGAGAGTAATCAACTTTAGCCCCAAGGCTTTAGTATAGTGGTAAGAGTGCAACACATGATGTGTGGGTTAGGCGTACGTCATGGGTAGGAATCCTATTGGGGACAAAAGCCTAGTATTTAAGTGGAGAAGGTAGAGGGGAAGGCCCATTACATTTCGAGTTTCAAACCGTGTAATTTCTCTCTTATAAGAAAAGAGAGTGATCAACTTTACCTGTGGATTGGGTGGTAGAACTTTGATCAAGTCAATTTTTGGTTGAAAGAAAAGAAAAAAGGAAAGAATATGTTCTTGGTATAAGGGCCTTGGAATATGTATTTCAACTTAAACATACTTAACATTCTTTTTTTATTTACTTCAGTTGTCCAGTGATTGAGTATGGCTTATGTCATGTTAATAGGTTCTGCACATGGACAGAAATGACTACTATGGAGGAGAGTCAACTTCCCTCAATCTTGTCCAGGTAATTTTCTGCAAATCTCGAGCTTGATTTATTTGTTCTATGTGTTTCTACTATTTGTCTGATAAAGAGTTATTACGTCTCAGCTTTGGAAGAGGTTTAGAGGAAGCGACAAGCCTCCAGCTGAACTGGGTTCTAGCAGGGATTTTAATGTTGACATGATCCCCAAGGTTTTCCCCTTTTTCTTTTGACTATCTACTTCATGGAAACAAAACCTTCCATTATTTGTGATGTTCTAAATCGTTCTTTGGAGCAGTTTATTATGGCAAATGGTGCTCTTGTGCGGGTGCTAATTCATACCGATGTTACAAAATATTTATACTTTAAAGCAGTTGATGGCAGCTTTGTGTATAACAAAGGAAAGGTATAGTTGTTTTTCATGGATATAGTCTTTCACCTGTGGTGCAATTGCGACATGTTGAATTTTAGAAAAATTTTGGACAACTTTGTTCTAACCTAGAATATTGTTACACCTGATGAAATAGGTTCACAAGGTGCCAGCTACTGATATGGAGGCACTTAAATCTCCTCTGATGGGCATTTTTGAGAAGCGGCGTGCTCGGAAATTCTTTATTTATGTTCAAGATTATAATGAAAGTGATCCTAAAACACATGAAGGGATGGATCTAACTAGAGTTACAACAAGAGAGCTTATTGCGTATGCTCTTAATTTTTTGCTTTCTATTTGGTGTTCAGTTTCATTGGTTAATTTAGATGCATTTTCGTATAATATAAGTTCCTGGTCTGATTTTTTTGTGTGCCTATTATCATACTTATTAAGATGTTCAATTGAGGGGCATCTGCAAAAGAATTAGTCTTGCTTATAGTTATGTGATAATTTTACAGAAAATACGGTCTTGATGACAACACTGTGGACTTCATTGGTCATGCATTGGCACTGCATAGAGATGACCGCTACTTAGATGAACCAGCACAGGATACTGTGAAAAGAATGAAGGTGAAACACATTCTTTTGTTTTTGAATTCTCCTACTAGTGTTGTTTAAGGTTTCTGTGTGGATATGTGAAGTTTTTGTTCTCTATAATATGACAGCTATATGCTGAGTCTCTTGCTCGCTTCCAAGGAGGATCACCATATATTTATCCTTTGTATGGATTAGGAGAGCTCCCCCAGGTACTACTTTGAGTTCATGATTAGATTTCTTGTCTTCTTTTAGTGATTTTTTAGTTTCCCTCATGTTAATTCTTGTACTTCCAACTTTTGTTTCTTGAATATTACTGTTGTTAATATCTGTTCTGCTAACTTAGGCATTCGCTCGACTTAGTGCTGTGTATGGTGGGACCTACATGTTGAATAAACCTGAATGCAAGGTAGTATCTCCACTCTATTTCCGTTCTGTATCTTTTTGCACACACACACACACACACACACACACACACACACACACACACACACACACACACACACACACACATATATGTATATGATTGTGAGTCCTCTGAAGATGCTATCTTAAAATGCCAGGTAGAGTTTGATGAAGAAGGAAAGGTCTGTGGTGTTACTTCAGAAGGGGAAACTGCAAAATGCAAGAAAGTTGTATGCGATCCTTCCTACTTGCCCAACAAGGTAAGTGTTTTACTACCTGATCACTTACCTGCTCCGTTGCCAATGATTAAATAGGTTTCTGGATCTGTAATAGCCAGCATGATCTTTCTTGAGTGTAAATAAGGATAGATCATTGATACATGATATACAATGTTTCCTAGAAATCTGGATTTTATTTGGTTATAAGTGAAAGTAGAAAATTACTCGTTGTGAGGATAAGTGACCTGTTTATTTAAGTGGTCGGATGAGTTACTAAATCCAAGGCATGCTGCTCATTGCAGGTGAGGAAGGTTGGCAAAGTTGCAAGAGCAATCGCGATTATGAGCCACCCAATTCCCAATACCAATGACTCTCACTCTGTGCAGATTATCCTACCTCAGAAGCAGTTGGGTCGCAAATCAGACATGTAAGTATCCTAGTATGTTAGATATAAAAATTTTACTTATATTCTCGGGGTTGAGCTGGAAATTCCAAATCATTTGCAAATAGAGTTTGTGTTAGCCTTTGAAAGCCTGCTCATTTATTCAATTAAGCATGCATATGTGACAACTTGATTCTTACTTGAGTAGTAAAGTATTTCATCGTGAAAGCCTGTTCAATGGCGTTATGTTCATTTGATAAAAGATTATTTGTTTCACAATTTGCACAAATAGAACTATCTTTTTATATTTCATTTAATTATTTTTCCTTATTTTGCGAAATCTCACATTTTCAAAAATGGCCCTCCCTCGTTCAAGATTTGCTTGGAGGCAGCAAAAATTCCACATGTAGCATTTTTAGGTCTCTGCACTACCTCTGATTCTGTTGGTGGAGGCAGCGGGTGTTGTTGTGGCACTTGACATGTGTTTTTAAATAAGCTCAAGCTGTGTTTCAGTCTTTTAGATGGGTTGGTTTCAGAATTGGTTAACTTTTCGGATGGAGTATGCCTACCGGACTGTTATTTGAAGGCGTTGACCTAGTTGATTAATTTTTTACTGGGTCCTGAAGACTGGATGCTTTCCTTGAAAGGCTTGGTCCAACCTGTCGCTAGATTCAGACTTGTTTTGCCGAAAACTCTTAGAATTTAGAACTAAAGTCTCTTACTTATGCAGTTATGCTTGAACATTTGGTTCTTCAGGTACCTGTTCTGCTGTTCTTACACTCATAATGTTGCTCCAAAGGGGAAATTCATCGCATTTGTCTCAACAGAGGCAGAAACTGATAACCCAGAGAGTGAACTGAAGCAGGGCGTCAATCTTCTAGGGCCAGTGGATGAGATCTTCTATGAAACTTATGACAGATCTGAACCTGTCAATGAGCCCTCCTTGGACAATTGTTTTATTTCAACTGTGAGTCTCTTAAATTTTAGTTTGAAAATCATACTTATTCAGAAAGATAATCTATCATCAATTTACTTTATTCTCTATTTTGAACAGAGCTATGATGCCACAACTCACTTTGAGTCGACTGTAGATGATGTGCTCAATTTGTACACCAAAATAACTGGAAAGGTATGAGTTAGTATTTACCTCAGTTTGGTCTTTCCACTACATACTCTAGAGGTTACTAGGACAGATCTTGTTGTCATTGCGACAGCTTCTATTTTGCCTATGAACCCTTGAAACTTTGAATTTCCAAAATACTAGTTTATACTTGTGAAAAGTGGCTTAAACATTTTACCATTTTACTGCCTGAACATGCACTGTCTAAGAAGTATGTTTTGCTATCATTAGATGTTACATTGCAAACTTTTCCTTCAACCATTTTTTTGTGATATTGCATTTAGTTTTTTCTGAGTTTGCTGTTCTCTCTAAGAGCCTTGAGGTAACTCTGAGTAAGTCCTTTTACTGTTGAAAAGATAACCTTTAGGAGGAGTAAATGGAAAGAAGAAAAGAATACTATTTTCATAAAGTAGACACTCATTTGGCATGTTCAGACAAGGAACAAGTTGCTCTGTCCCAAAAACCCTTGTGCTTTAATCTTTGAGACAGAGGGAGGGGACGGAGTCTACAGTTTAGTTTCTGGTGTGGCTTTGGTTGTTTGGCACTTGTTTAATCAAGGAAAGAGACCAAAGTTGAATCAGTTGAGTTGGGCAAGTTTTGAAGAATATATGTGTTCTTCATTCTCCGTGTGTTGGAAATTTAAAGGTATGGATGAACATTGACATTAAATCCGTCTTCTTGGTGATAGAGGGGTATATTCCACAAACAGCTGATAAGTGAAGGGACTTATAAGGACATAACTTAACTATTTAAATAACATCAAAATGTCGTTTTCTTTCTTTTTCTTTATCAATGAGCAAAGTACTTGCTTTGATGTTGGTGTATGATAATCACTTTAGTTTTAAAAAGTACATTTGCTCTACTAATTTGTCATAGTATCTTCATTTTTGTTGCAAGAGTCTTCTTGTGTCCTCCAGTTTTTGTGTGGGAGAGGGGGGCACGGTAGTGTAGGTCTATGGGTTGCTGTACCAGTGCCCACGGAGCTTTTGTACTGAAACTATCCTGGTCAAAATGTTCTCAAATTGTAGATGTACCATTATTTTATCAAATGGTGATTTTCCTTCGCAGTAGCTACTCTCTTCCTGCCACCGGAAGTTAAAAAAGAATTGGGGGAGAGTTGGGAGGGTAATATGGGGCCAGAGAGAAAAAAGGACTCACAGCGTATTTCTAGTCACTAGATATCGTTTGGAAGGTGGTATAATTTGTAATAACTGTATTGAATTTTGAAGGGCAAAACTTAGTTGACTCAATTGCATATCTTTTTCAGGTTCTTGACCTCAATGTGGATCTAAGTGCTGCTAGTGCCGCCGAAGAATGAGAAATTCCTTACTGCTGTACTTGCACACTATGTGATGCTGAATCCTTTGTGTCAACGAGATTCTCATGCTTTTGCTGTAGAAGTGGATTAATTTATAATGGGTTCTCTGTTATAACTATTGTTAAAATGTTTCTTCTATTGAACAAGCTTATGTAATGTTGAAATTAGTCACGGTTCTTCAACTTGGAGATGCACGTAGAGTTCAGATGTTTAAAGTTGTTTTTGACTTCTGGCTCCTTGAAGTTATGGAATTTCTCTCGAGTTGCTATGGTTTTCTGATTCAATTGCACCTTTCTTGCGGTTGATATAACGGTATTAGTTCATACAATAGATTAATTAGAGGCTCAAAGTTTAGTGTCTAAAGCTTTAGACGTAAAAATAGCACGGGCTAGCCAGCTTTCGGGCCGGTCATTCAAAGCATTGAAACATGCATCAAATAATTCAATTGAATCAGATTAGGGAAGTTGTTCAATACGTTTCTGACCATTCTTTTCTCTTTCTTGGGTTGGTATATGTTTACCCTCTACTGTAAAAGTGAAAGTTCCTCACTTTTACAAGGCTTCTTTACAGTTTAATAGCTTTGAAAGATGGGAGAAATGTTGTTAGCTTAATTTAATTTGAGTTGAGTTGGTTGGCTGCGGGCCTAATTTCGCCGGCATTGCCCTCTTCCATTGCAGATTCTTGTATTTCTACTTGTGATAACTGCACAGCCATAGTAGAAGGGGATGATTCTTTATGTCCAACTTGGCTGGAGCCATTGGCAGCTCTTCTTTTAGCCTTCTTAGCCCAGAAAACAAGCCCGTCTTGTATATGTTCGTCGAATATTTCTTTCTTGAAGGAACTTCCCATCTTCATTCATGCATCAATAGTACATTAGGAGAAGTTATAAGTAAAACATTTCAGACAAACCAAATAGTAAATATATGGTCGAGGATCGATCACCTGTGTGACTATTGCATACAGCGGCAGAGTACTATAACTGCAAAGGAATTGAACAAACACCCTGCAGAAGCACACTATTAGATATGTCAATCTTCACTTCTAAATGCTGCATAGCTATTAGCTAGTGTTGGGAGGTTAGTCTTTAAATTGATGTTAAATCATCACTCATTTTAATCAATAAAAAAAAATACAAGAAATTTATATTTTTAGCCGCTCCGAAAAATATATATTTATTGTATATATGCGTTTTATATACCTATAATATACAAAATTTATATACTGTTTGGCTAGCAAATGCAATTAGTTTACGCCGACGGGCCAATTAGTTTGTATTGCCCAATAACTATAGCGTAGTTGGTCTGGATGCTTTAATGGTAAGACATCTTGGACTCAGATAGTGAATGGTAAGCCCGGTGTTTGCACCGAACAAATGAATAAAGGACATCATATTAGAGTTTTTTCACTCAACGCTTAGATGACGTGTTATTTTTGTGACCCCCATGGTTAAATTTTCCTCTGCTAAAGGAGAAAGGAGGAGGAACTTACCCTATGACAAGTCTTGGGATGATATAACCAACTTGTCCCATAATGCAGGAGTTAAAATGATATTGAGCCTGTCAATGAAAAGAAACCCCTAAAGCAATAGTTACGTTAAGAGTTTAATGTTATATTGTTAAGATCTATGTTGTGCAGACTCTCCAAAATGTAACCGTACCTGTGTCGGATCCTTCAAAAATGCACTACTTTTGGAGGATCCGACACGTAACCGGCCACATTTTCGGAGAGTCCGAGCAACATAGGTTAAGATTACCCAAATTCAGAAGAAAAATGCAATCTCAAAGGAGTTCTGGAAAAGGATGATATGAATGAGGAGTTTTAGAGGAAAGCTAAGGATGTAGAAAACAACATCTTTTGAACAATTGAATCTGAAGGACTATTCATATTCTGAAAGGGTGCCTAGGCGTAATTGGTAAAGTTGCTGCCATGTGACCAGGAGGTCACGGGTTCGAGCCATGGAAACAGCCTTTTGCAGAAATGCAGGTAAGGCTGCGTACGATAGACCCTTGTGGTCCGGCCTTTCCCGAACCTATGTTGCTCGGACACTCCGAAAATATCGCCGAGTGCGTGTTGGATCCTCCAAAAGTAGTGTATTTTTGGAGGATCCGACATGGGTATGACAGCATTTTGGAGAGTCAGCGCAATATAGCCCCGGACCCTGCACATAGCTGGATCTTAGTGCACCGGGCTGCCCTTTGACTATTCATATTCTAAGAATGGTGACTAGCAACTATGTTCTGATTTCTAAAGCTATATTTATTGCCATGAGGTACAAGCAGATTTCTAATATATGTTCAATACTAAGGAGTCTATCTTACAAAATTTCTTGTCCTTCTATTAACACTTGAACATTGAACAGATGAAACGAATGGATCCATTTTTGATCTAGTATAATTATCTGAAGCATCATGAAATAAGTTTGGACCATAATACTGCTAGTAGCTCAAAGGGAAAAAGATTAGTAGTTTTTAATACTACTACTAATTAATTACACCAAAGGGAACAAATGCTATCCAAAAGTATGTGTGCCAGCCGACAAATAGAAATTGAGAGAGAAATAAGAAACATATAGATGGGAGAAAAAAGAGAGGGTGATGAATCAAAAATAATTTGTTACTCTAGGCTCAAGATCAAATGCATTTATGATATATGTTGCACGGACTCTTCAAATTGCTGCTGCACCTATGCCGGATCCTCCAAAAATGCGTTACTCTGAAGGATCCGACATGTACCCGGCGACATTTTTAGGGAGTTCGAGCAACATAGCTTATGATAATAAAGAAAAAGGGATGAAACAGTAAATGACATAGCTCACCATGAACATTAAGCAATAGGAACAAGACCACAAATACCCAAAGATACTAGATGCACAAGTAAATGTAAAATTTCAGCAGGTTGAAACCTAAACAGGAACTACTTGCCCGTTTGGCTTAGCCGACTAGAAGCAGCTGATAAGCATCAAGTACTGAAATGCACTTTTAAGTGCCGAAGCTGATTATATAAAGAATCTGTTACGTGTTTGAATAGAACTGTTAAACTGACAATACATTACATTAAGAAACTAAGGATGTTGGTCATAGAGGAAAAACACGGTTAACCTCAAAGCATTGGCGGATCTACATGGAACTATGCCCATTGTCTTTGAACGTGCTTAGTAGATTTACATAGACAGTATCGAAAATTTTAGATAAGTATTGAGAGAGCACCTATGACTTTGAAATCTTGGATCCGTCACTGCCTCAAAGAGGAGCTTCCAAGTTGCTAGTACAAAAGATGGGAAAACTTTTACTTTGATTAGAGAAATTTTTTTATGCTGATAAAAATTTCAAAATCTATGAACAATGTATTAATCTAATACATGATTCCTTGTTTTTTTCCCATTTTGTTCACTTGGTAATCATTGTTCAATTCACCTAATCCCAACAACTTTCTTGAAATCCGCTTCAAGTACACGTATCATATACTTGTGAAAATTGAACTTCGGATTCCCCTTGCAATGAGTCTGAGGTAAGATTAGCAAAAGTTGAGCTTCTTCAGATAACTAAATATATTAAATCACTATAACGTCAGTGGCAGAGCCACATATACCAAATGGGTGTCAAACCGACACCCCTTCGCCGAAAAATTTCATTGTATAGCTAGGTACTTTCTTTAAAAATATGTTTATATATTATATAATGACACCCCTTGATTTCTTGATGAGCTTATTTCTTTATGTTTTGACTTCCCTTAATGAAATCTTGGCTCCGCCACCGTGTGCGCTTAATGTAAATGTACCATAATGAAGCCGAGCCTCAACGTTGTATAGTCTGATTTTGTGACAGATCCAAAAAATTGCTTGACGAAAGAATGCTGAGAATCAAGAACAAAATTAGAGATTTGTAAATGCATAGAAGCAGAATCTGAAATATGCAACTTGCTGAAATACACAACTGGTCATTCTCCTGAATTGGTGATATACTAAAGAAATTGTACTTACATATACTGACAGTATAAAAAACTTTAGACAATCACTGTATTGAACCTGCCGTAAAAAAGTAAGAACTTTTTTTTTGCTTCATACCAACTAGTAAAGCATGGTCTTAGTTTAACTACCATACTTGAGTAATAAGACATTGAATATATACACAGACACATACACATCATCAACATGTATATATAAAATTGAAAATAAGCATTAAAGGATGGAAGGGGAGTCTTGGAGCAACGATTAAGTTGCCTCCGTGTGACTTATAAGTCACAGGTTCGAGCCGTGGAATCAATCATTGATGCTTGCATCAGAGTAGGCCGCCTACATAACACCCCTTTGGGGTGCGGTCCTTTCCCGAACCTTACATGAACGAGGAATGTTTTGTGCACCGGGCTGCGCTTTTTAAGCATAAAAGGATGCTTAAGAAAGAAGACTTCTCCCCTTACCAGCCAACTTAATAAAGTTGAACTTTTGCCAAAACCTAGAAACCGGCCCTTGACAAAATCATGGTCTTGGACATGTGTAACTTTGGAACGAATTACTGCAGTCACAATATATCCTCATTAGAATGATGTAAAAGAGAAATTACTCTAGGCTGATATCGTTTCATTCTGATGAATACAATATCAGTGCAATTTAACTACTCGTAAAAAGTTATTATTATATTTTTCTGGTTATCGTATCAGGTTTGCTACGAATAGTCAAATATTGTTATGTCAATTTAACGTGATGATGTTAAAACTCAATACACTATCAATACACAGAACTTAAACTCGTGAGTTGTGAGTACTTATGCAAACTTCGTATCGAGTGTAGAGCAAAGGGAACTATACTAATAAGAAATATACGTAAAAACTCAGCAGCCAATAGACATTACCTTCTTCTGGATCATATTCCTCTTTCTGGATAGAATCCTCCCAAGATTTCCACTGACGTATCTGTGTAAATAGAGCAAGTTCATTTTTATAAGTAACTAAGCTGCATGATGAATTCAGAAAAATAAATCAAGATGATTAAGAACTTACCTTTATACCTCCAAATAAAATTGTGAGAGCTGAGAAAGTAACATGTAAAACTGTCACGATCCGGAATTCCCCACCGACAGGATCGTGATGACGCCTAACATTTCACTTGCTAGGCAAGCCAACGTTAGAGAACCATTAAACCAATTCCTTATTTCCATTAAGTAAATAACAATAATTAACTAAGATGAAATATAATAAGTGCGGAATAATATCAAAACTGAATTAATTACTATCACCCGGATCTGAAATCATAATTCACGAGCATTTTAGAATTTATTATAAGTAATAGTCTGAAAGAAATACAACTGTCTGAATGAAAGAAACAGTAGAACAGAAAAGATAGACGGGGACTTCAAGGTCTGTGAACGCCGATAGATCTACCTTGAGTCTCCGGGCAACGGACCAATAGCAAAATCTAGATCAGCCCGAGCCGGTACCAAAATCTGCATAGAAAGTGCAGAGTGCAGTATCAGTACAACCGACCCCATGTACTGAGAAGTGTCGAGCCTAATCTCGACGAAGTAGTGACGAGGCTAAGGCAAGACACTTATAAATCAACCTGTACAATTTAACAGTGTATAAACAAATAACAGAAATGAAAAACTAAATAGAAAATATCGGGAGGGGAACATACTGAGGGGAATATAAGATAAAGAACTACAACAGAATGATCACCGGAGCAGTCAATATACCATGAATCAA
>AWOL01S0012403.1:0-23904 GCA_000715115.1 Nicotiana otophora
CTCTCCCCAGACCCCACTAGTGGGATTATACTGGGTTGTTGTTGTTGTTGTTGTTGTTGTAATCAAGCCTTGTATTATGTAAATTAAGGCCTTGTATTTATGTAAATTAAGTACCTTAAAATTGTTGACAAATGACATGGTTGAATAAAAAATGAGATATTTATATGTCATCATTATTACCTTTATGGTTTCTGATAAACGTCAAATTTTCAATATTAGAGAGTTTAAAAAAATAAAAAAAAATTATTAAAAAGAGTTCAATCAACTAATGAAGTGTTAATTATAAATTAGCAAATGTTGATTATATAAATCATGTGTATAGCAATTTTTTTAATTAGACTATTTTTCTAATTGACATAGTTTTCCACAAGATATTAACTTTTAATTAATAAAATAAATAGCCGTGAAAATTTTGAAAACAAATGTTATATCAAACTAACTTTTGTATCTCTTATTGAACTTAGATGAGGAAAACCATCCATAAATATAAACACAAGATTTGTGTATATGTAAGTAGAGGCGTTAATCTTGCTTAAATAGTTACTTGGCTTAAATTATTCGAAAAAAGGTAAATTATAGATTCCTAAATATTTGAACTTTCTACCTAGTTCAATAAGGAAAGATTTAATAACCAATATTTTAGTTGATTTTTAAGTACTAAATATTAGAAAAATAATTTAATCACAATTATAATTATAATTTTGTCTAATAAAAATATTTATTTTTAAGGGCAAAAAAGGCAAACGATATTTTGTTAAGAACTTTCGTGCTTTTAATATAATATAGATTTCATTATTTTTTCGGACTTTTAACTGGAGTTAAATGTGTGGTTGGAATCGTATATGTGCTTGAGTTGTAGAGTCTTAACCATAGTTAGAAATTCGACCAATCTGGGCCGATTCTTGAGACTTCCTAACAATAGAACTCATTCTTGGCCTTGTCCAAATTGGTGGAGTACTTGTTGAAGGAGAAATGACAACCCAATACTCATTCGGTCATCTGCTCTGTCAGATTTGGGGAAGTGCACAGTTAATCACTAATTAGAGATGTCCTTATTCTTTAGTTACTGTTTAAAATATTTTTATATTTTTAGTCAGTACTTAATAAATTTTTACCCGCCCAGACGAAAATACCCATATACTAGACATGAGTACTATGTAAATATTAAAGACGTGGTGTCCTTAACTTCATGAATGTTGTGTAAATATTAAGGACAAAGTGTCATGTATTTACACTTTCCGTTGTTAAACTTTTGGACATCATGTCCTTAACTTCATATGTGCAGTGTAAATGTTAAGGACTTGGCATCCTTAACATCATGTGTGCATTGTAAATGTTAAGGGCATAATGTCCTTAACTTGTATTTGCACCTTCTGTTGTTAAACTTTAGGACTTCATGTTCTTAACTTCATATGTACAATGTAAATGTTAAGGACATGGTGTCCTTAACTTTATGTGTGCAGTGTAAATGTTAAGGATATAGTGTCCTTAACTTTATGAGTGTTGTGTAAATATTAAGGAAACAGTGTCCTTAACTTCATAAATGCTATATAAATATTGAGGATAAAGTGTCATGTATTTGCACCTTTCGTTGTTAAACTTTAGGACATCACGTTCTTAACTTCATATGTGCAGTGTAAATGTTAAGGATATAGTGTCCTTAACTTTATGAGTGTTGTGTAAATATTAAGGAAACAGTGTCCTTAACTTCATAAATGCTATATAAATATTGAGGATAAAGTGTCATGTATTTGCACCTTTCGTTGTTAAACTTTAGGACATCACGTTCTTAACTTCATATGTGCAGTGTAAATCTTAAGGACATGTCGTCCTTAACTTTATGTGTGCAGTGTAAATGTTAAGGACATCATGTCCTTAATATTTATACAACGCTCATGAAGAAAGGGAAAAAACATCTTTTCGTATTAATTTTAATAGAGTTATGGTGATTTTTGCTTAGCATTAAAAATACTAGATAAAAACTAATAACCATGTTAAAAAGTGGCTATCCCACGTCATTTCTACGTCAGATTTTGCTCAATTCCTCTTTTATTACCCGGTTTAGCTCACCCTTTACATATTAACCTGCTTTTTAAAGAGTCTCCACCTTTTTCCACTTCAAATGACTGTTTCAAAATTGTTCAACCCAAACTCAACTAATATTTCACTAAATGAGCTAAAATTTGAATCATGAGCTCCTTACAATCATAGGATTGACTTACAAATCAATTTCAAAAATTGCTCTCCCAATTGAAAGAGCCCAACTTTGTCTATTTTGTAGATCCGTTAGAAACTCTCAACTAAATCTTTGTCGAAGCAGTCACAATTGAACCCAAACTTTAGATTAAGCTTCATTTCAGTTGTGCTTCTAGCATTCTACCATCTCAATTCAAGAAAGTAGCATATCTGAAGCTAGTGAAAAATGTAGACGAGGAGGAGAAGAGGGCGAATCGGGAGCAATATAAGTTGGCTAAGAAAGAGGCAAAGCTAGCAGTTACGGCAGCTAAAACTGCAGCTTTTAGTTATTTGTATGAGGAACTCGAGGGCAGAGGTGGGGATAAGAGGTTGTTTAGGTTAGCCAAGGTGCGAGAAAGGAAGGCACGTGACTTGGACCAAGTCAAGTGCATCAAGGACGCAGAAGGTAGAGTTTTATTGGATGAGGGGCTTATCTGTCATAGATGGCAGACCTACTTTCATAGTCTCTTGAATAAGGAGGGGGACATGAGCATTGTACTAGGTGATTTGGAACTCCCTAGGAGTTGTTGTGACTTTGGGTATTGTACCCGAATTAGAGTTGATGAGGTGGAGGGGGCTATGCGTAAGATGAGCAGGGATAAAACGACCAGGCCGGATGAAATTATGGTGGAGTTTTGGAAGAGTGAAGGCAAGGCAGGCTTGGAGTGGCTCACTAGGTTATTTAATGTCATTTTTAGAACGAAGAAGATGCCTGATGAATGGAGGTGGAGCATTATGGTTCTTGTATACAAGAACAAGGGTGATATCCAAAATTGCAATAGTTATCAGGGGTATCAAGCTGCTTAGCCATACTATGAAAGTTTGGGAGAGAGTGGTAGAGCTAAGGGTGGGGAGGAGTGTGTCTATTTTCGAGAACTAGTTCGGGTTCATGCCGGGGCGTTCGACTACAGAAGCCATCCACCTTGTTAGGATATTGATGGAGCAGTATAGGGAGAGGAAGAAAGACTTGCATATGGTGTTCATCGACTTAGAAAAGGCGTACGATAAAGTTCCGAGGAAAGTTTTATGGAGATGTTTGGAGGCTAGAGGTGTACCTGTTGCCTATGTTAGGGTGATTAAGGACATGTATGATGGAGCAAAGACCCGAGTGAGGACGGTGGGTGGGGACTCAGACCATTTTTCGGTTATGATGGGGTTGTATCAGGGGTCGGCACTCATCCCTTTTTTGTTTGCCCTGGCGATGGACATACTGGAGCGCCACATCCAAGGGAAGGTGACGCGGTGCATGCTATTTGCAAATGATATTGTATTGATTGACGAGATGCGAGGCGGTGTGAACGCGTTGTTAGAGGTATAGAGGCAGACCCTGGAGTCTAAAGGTTTCAAATTAAGCAAGATCAAGATAGAATACTTGGAGTGTAAGTTCAGTAGTGAGACTCAAGGGGAGGAAGGGGAGGTGAGGCTAGACTCACATGTCATCCCTATGATAGGAAATTTTAAGTACCTTGGGTCTATTATTCAGGGGGTGGGGATATTGATGAAGATGTCACACATCATATTGGGGCAGGATTGATGAAATTGAGACTCGCTTATGGTGTTTCGTGTGACAAGAAGGTGCCACCGAAACTTATAGGTAAGTTCTATAGAATGATGGTCAGACCGATGATGTTGTATGGGGCTGAGTATTGGCCAGTCAAGATCGCTCATGTCCAGAAGATGAAGGTAGCAAATATGAGGATGTTGAGATGGATATGCGGGTACACCAGGTTAGATAGGATTAGAAATGAGGTTATTCGCGACAAGGTGGGTATGGACCCTATTGAGGACAAGATGCGGGAAGAATGACTTAGGTGGTTTAGTCATGTGAGGAGGAGGAACACAGACGCCCCGATGAGGAGGTGTGAGAGGTTGACATTGGAGGGCCTACAGAGAGGTAGAGGTAGGCCAAAGATTAGGTGGTGATAGGTGATTAGGCAAGTCATGGCGCAACTTCAGTTGACCGAGGACATGACCCTTGATAGGAAGTTATGGAGATCAAGGATTAGGGTAGTAGAGTAGGTAGTCTAGAGTGTTCATAACAGTAGTATTGGCACGGAGTCTCACCTTCTGTTGGTAGTAGGTTTTTATGACTAATCATTATTTTCTTTCATTATTGATCACCTTACTATTTTGTTGTTTTTATTCTGCTTTTATATGACTTTTTGGTGCTGTCCCTTCTTGTCTATATTTTTATTAATATGGTGCTTATGCTTTCCTGAGCCGAGGGTCTATTGGAAACAACCTCTCTATCTTACAAGGTAGGGATAAGGTATGCGTATACACTACCCTCCCCAGACCCCACTAGTGTGGGATAATACTGCGTATGTTGTTGTTGTTGTTGAATTATTTAGATCATTATACCTCTTAAAGCACTTGAATTGTAAAGAGAGCGCTAGAAAGAAGTAATGAGGAAACTTGGGGTAGCTTTTGAGTGGAACCAATAGAAGGAAAAAATGTGCACTTGTGCTTTAAATAAAAATCCACTAGCAGATGTGATATGAAACAGTGCATAAAGAAGAAAGAAATATATTCTGGGGTGAGCTATCTTGTGATGATTGAAGTGAATTGAAGGAATTTTGGGCTTAAAGTTGAATACGTGATGTGTTAAAATGCTTAGGAGGATTAGCCACTATATCCTAAATATATCTTTGATAGCATCAATGACAAGGATAGAGTTTTGGAAGATCCAAGAAAGCCATTTATAAGATCTCAAGCTAAAGAGTTGCAGACTAAGGTTGCTGGACTTCAATGGCAAATAAAGAAGCTTCTAATTGTGGGGGAAGATATCAAGCCCAAAGGAGATGAATTGTACAAGTTTTATAATTATTTGGTGGCCCAAATTGAAGTCCAAGATGAGGAAGATTGGGTCCCGAACTCAGCCCTTGAAATCTAGCAAAAGAGCACCTAGAAGAGCTCAAAATGAGCTTAAAAGAGGTCCAAAATGGGGTGTTTGAAAAGGAGCCCAATTGGAGTCCAAACCAATAGCCCAAACTAGTAGTTGTAAGACCCAAATCTGCCCCAAAAGGAATTGGCCACCCCCTACCTAATCTTAATGACTTTTCTTATTTCTTAGCAACCACCCTACCTAATTTTAATGACTTTTTATATCCCTTAGCAGCTACCCTGCCTAATTTTTAAGGACTTTTACTCCTATAAATGAGGAGTTCTTCTCATTCATTGATGCACTTCATTATTGATTAAGAATATTATACTTTAAGAGTTCTTTTGAACCTTTGTTACTTATGCTTTGAGATTTATTATTCAACCTTTGCTAGTTCATAGTTCAAGGTAGTAAGATAACTTCTTTATTGTGATATCATTGATTACTTTGTGGTATTCTTAGAAGGCGATTAATACTAGTTATTAATTGTTATCTCAAGTTACTCGTAAAGGGGTGGTCAAGATCCGAATCTATTATTTTGATTTGTTTTTAGGTAAAGGCATTTGATTTCGTCAATAAATCGATACGTTGTTACTTGGATCTTATCAAGGCTATACAACTTGCATTCTTGGAAGGTCTTGAAATTCTTTCCTTGAATTTTCCCATATCTTTTATTTTCTGCACTTTAATTCTAGTTGTTCAATTCCTTATTGTTATTGCTTTCGCATTTACTTCTCAAATTCTTACTCTAGTTTGGATCCCCGACCTTGTTGTTATCAAGTGGTATCAGAACGGTTCTATCAAGGTTTCGTTCTTGATAATTCTGGGGATTTCTTGAATATTAAGAGCAAAAAAAACAAGTTAAAGAAAAAAACAAAAAAAAACTGAAAATCAGTTTAAAAAGAAAAAATTGCTTACTCTCTAGGAACTTTATTTGCTATCTAATTTGTTTCCAAAAACTATCAAAAGAAACAAGAAGAGGGGATCCAAAATTTCAAAGATAAGGTAAAAATTCAATTTTCTTACTCTTTCTAATCTAAATATATAATCCTTTCCTTTTTGTTCGTGTCTTGTTTCAACCGAGCCTAATAGTTCTAGGATTTGGTTCTTCTTTCATTTGTTCCCCAAAAATCTATATTTTACTACTAAGAACTTTATACGAGTTGGGTTTAACTATAAATCTACAAAGTATTTCGTTCAAAGGTTATTTCGAGAGAGAAACAAAAAAGGCAAAGTGTGTGCGAGAACAATTGAGGAAAAAAATCAATTTNTTTTTGTTCGTGTCTTGTTTCAACCGAGCCTAATAGTTCTAGGATTTGGTTCTTCTTTCATTTGTTCCCCAAAAATCTATATTTTACTACTAAGAACTTTATACGAGTTGGGTTTAACTATAAATCTACAAAGTATTTTGTTCAAAGGTTATTTCGAGAGAGAAAAAGACAAAGTGTGTGTGAGAACAATTAAGGAAAAGTCAATTTGTCTGATACAATTTAATTATTTAAGATGTCACGTACAGGTAGTGATGATGAACAAAGGGTTCTTCAAGAAGCCGGAATCAAAGCAAGAAATGATTTTACCTTGCAAGCTATGCATCAACATTTCACATGAAATTTGCAACTCCAAGAGATGAGAGACACCATTGCTGAGCAAAATGATACAATAGCTGAGCTTAGAAGGGAAAATAATGTTAGGCCCCAAGCTAGGAGAAATGTACCCCTTGCTCCCATTGTAAATCAAGAAAACCCAATAGATAATTTTAATGATATCGATTTTGATAGGGTGGGAAGAGATAGGAGGGGACAAAGAGGTAGAGTAGAAGATGATAATATAAGCAGTATAAAGATGAAGATGCCNTACCATATAGATGATTTTAATGATATTGATTTTGATAGGGTGGGAAGAGATAGGGGGGAACAAAGTGGTAGAGTAGAAGATGATAATATAAGTAGTATAAAGATGAAGATGGCAGCTTTCAAGGGAACTAGGGATCCAGACTTGTACCTTGATTGGGAGAAAAAGGTTGAAGCCATCTTTGACTGTCACAACTACTCTGAGGGTAAGAAGGTTAAACTTGCTATTGTTGAGTTTTCTGACTATGCTGCTATTTGGTGGAAAAAGCTTACTAGGGACAGATTGCAAGAAGGACAAGCACCAATTGCTACTTGGGCTGAGATGAAGAGGGTGATGAGAAANAGGTGATGAGAAAGAGATTCATACCAGCACACTTTCAAAGAGAGGTACAACAACGCCTTCAAATATTGAAGCAAGGGTCCATGTTTGTGGATGAGTACTTTAAGGCTATGGATATGGCTATGATCCAAGCTAATTGTATGGAGGAAGAAGAGGCTACAATGGCCAGGTTTGTAAATGGTTTAAATAAGGAAATAGCTGATGTAGTAGAATTACAACAATATGTAACAATAGATGAGTTAGTTGATTTTTCTGTAAAGGTAGAAAATCAAAATAAAAGAAATCAAACTAGCTCGTGGAAAGGTCGGTCAAACACCATCTCCAAGAAGCCATGGCCGAATCAAGATATGAAAAGTTCTTCTAGACCTCAAGAAAACAAGGATAAAGGTAAATTTGAGAACAAAGAGAGAGGTAAAACCTTTAACCCTAAACCTTTTACACATTCTAGTTCTATTCAATGTCATAAATGTAAAGGAAGGGGACATATGATGCATGGATGTCTAAGTAGAAGAAACATCATTCTTAAAGAAGATGAAGGATATGAGAGTGAAAAACGTGAGGGAGAAGAAGAGGGAGATGTGAGTAATGAAGATGATATAGAACTACCTAATGATGACATGATTGAGGTAGTTAGGAGGATTATGACTATCACTTTGGGAAGCAATAGTGAAGAACAAAGATAGAATATATTACATACTAGGTGTGGGATAAAGGGAAAAACTTGTTCTATGATTATTGATAGTGGTAATTGTGCTAATGTGGTGAGTTTGTACTTTGTGAAACAATTGGGACTTGCATGCATGAAACACCCTACTCCCTATAGACTCCGGTGGTTAAATGATAGTGGTGAACTAAAGGTAAACAAACAATGCATGATTTCATTTAATGTTGGTAGATTTGAGCATGATATTATTTGTGACATAATCCCTATGCAAACTTGTCATATCTTAATGGGTCGTCCTTGGCAGTATGACATGAATGTTTTTCATCATGCAAGGAAGAATAAATATTCTCTTGAGCTAAATGGCAGAAAATTTACTCTTGCACCTTTATCTCTTTCTCAAGTGTTTGAAGATCAAAAGAGATTAAGGGAAACAATGGGAAAACCAAGGGGATGGATAAAAATAAGCTTGAGGAAAAAGAAAATAAAGGAGGCCAAGAGTTAGAAAAAAATAGAGATGGCCGAGAGAAAGAAAGAAAGGGCAGCGATTTGAGAGAAAAGAAAAAAAGGCTGAGATGATGAAAAAATACATGAGCAAACAAGGCTTGCAATTGAGAAGAAAAATGAGCAAACTTCCTTGAGAAAGAATAAGGGTCGAAAACAAGTTGTTTTTAAACCTGGAGATTTAGTTTGGGTTCACTTTAGAAAAGAGAGATTTCCTTCCAAAAAGAAGTCAAAGTTTCATCCTAGATGAGATGGCCCATTTCAAGTCCTTAAAAAGATTGGAGACAATGCTTACAAGCTGGACCTTCCTGGTGAGTTTCAATTAAGTGCTACATTCAATGTTGCTGACTTGTCTTTGTTTGATGTAGGATTGAATTCGAGGACGAATTTTTTTCAAGAAGAAGGGAATGATAGTATCAAGGACAAGGATAGAGTTTTGGAAGATACAAGAAGGCCATTTACAAGATCTCAAGCTAAAGAGTTGCAGACTAAGGTTGCTGGACATCAATGGCATAAAGGAGCTTTTAATTGTGGAGGAAGAGCTCAAGCCCAAAGGAGATTAATTGTACAAGTTTTATAAATATTTGGTGTCCCAAATTAAAGTCCAAAAGGAGGAAGATTGGGTCCCGAACTCGGCCCTTGAAATCCAGCAAAAAGGCACCCAGAAGAGCTTAAAATGAGCTTAAAAGAGGTCCAAAAGGGGGTGTTTGAAAAGGAGCTCAATTGGAGTCCAAACCAATGGCCAAAATTAGTAGTTTTAAGGCTCAAATCTCCCCCAAAGGGATTTGGCCGCCCCTACCTAATTTTAATGACTTTTCTTATTTCTTAGCAACTACCCTACCTAATTTTAATGACTTTTTGTATCCTTTAGCAGCCACCCTACCTAATTTTAAGGACTTTTACTCTTATAAATAAGGAATTCTTATCATTCATTGAAGCATTTCATTATTGATTAAGAATATTATACTTTGAGAGTTCTTTTGAACCTTTGTTACTTATGCTTTGAGATTTATTATTCAATCTTTACTAGTTCATAGTTCAAGGTAGTAAGATAACTTCTTTATTGTGATATCATTGATTACTTTGTGGTATTCTTAGAAGGCGATTAATACGAGTTATTAATTGTTTTCTCAAGTTACTCGTAAAGGGGTGGTCAAGATCCGAATCTATTGTTTTAATTTAGTTTTAGGTAAAGGCGTTTGATTTCATCAATAAATCGAAAAGTTGTTGCTTGGATCTTGTCAAGACTATAGAATTTACGTTCTTGGAAGGTCTTGGAATTCTTTCCTTGAATTTTCCCATATCCTTTATTTTCTGCACTTTAATTCTAGTTGTTCAATTCCTTATTATTATTGCTTCCGCATTTACTTCTCCAATTCTTACTCTAGTTTGGATCCCGACCTTGTTATTATCAGTCTTACCCGTCCCTTAGCCCATATTACAACCATAATAAAGTCCTAATTGATTTTGGAATGAGCGGGCCTACATTAGTAAAGGTTTACATAATGGGCAAGCCTATGGTACCTTTTGCGTGCATGTGACTTCTTTGAGAGAGTGAGTGAATTTTCTTCATATGTGCGGGTCCTTAAAATATATTCGATCATGTGATTTGGATGTTTGGATTGCTTACTCTTTATTTTATTGTGAGTGCACATGGTTTCATAAAGGATAGGTAACATTATTAAACCTCTTTGTTAGATTAAGTATTCAAGCCTCGGGTGCATGGTGACATTGAGTTAGTTTTCGAGGCTAGGATTGTTATAATCATGTTGTTCCTGGGTTGGATGTTTTGAAATTGGGCATGAGTATGGGAAGTGTATTTTGACCACATATACTAGAGCTTAATTGTTACTATCAACCATGGTTATAGGTGCAATGTGTTGTAAATGTATGGCTTGTTGGGTCCTTGAAGAGGAAGTGTTTGGTTGGTTGACTCGAGGGCGTGCAATATTTAAGTGTGGGGTGTTGATCTCGTGCTATAATTCCATATATTTTGACGTTATTTACCCTACTTGCTTGTTGTTTGGATGCTAATTTGTGCGACAAATGAGCTTAATAGAGTTTATTATATATGTAGGAATGCTTGAACATGAAGTGGAGAAAAGTTGCACGAAATGGTACCTCAAAGCCACAAAATGGAGCAATAAAAGAAGACGTGCAAGGCAATTAAAAGTCACGGTCGTAGCTAGTGCAAGGCTTTGTCCAGGGCATTGTCGTTGGCACCTCTGACAGTGCCTTGCGGGGAAATATTGGCGCCTCTGACAGTGCCTCGCAGATAATATTGGTACCTCTGACAATGCCCCGCACCGATGATGCTTATCCGAGCCACTTTTATTTTCTCATTATGTTTGGACATGTATACCTCAACCCTACCTTATAAATACCTCCTAAACATAATTTTTAGAGGGGGAGGACACTATTGGAGAGGCAAAAAGGCTTCGAGAACACTTGGAAGCAATGAATCACAAGAGTTTTCTCTTTCGTTCTTCCTTAATCTATATTTTAATGCTTTCACTTATTATCATGATTGTTAGTGTGGTTATGAGTAGCTAAACTTTATCATCTAGGGTTTGATGAAACCTATTGGACGATGAATTCTTGTTACGTTTTAATATAATTTTGCCTTTGAATATCCCTACTTGTTCAACTGCGTGTTTATTATTATTGATTGAATGGACACCAATTGACTGTGCCTATTTATTATGTATTTCTTGAGAAAGAGTGCATATTTAGGTTATTGTCGAACAACGTCACTCCCAAGGTATATGAGAGATCAATACGGTGGGTTTAAAAGCGGAATTAGAGATAACGAAGCTTGGACGTGATCATAGTGAGCGGTGAAAAAATGCGAGCTAGGGTAATTCGAGAGAATATGACTAGTAAATTATTGTAGTTGCTTGAGAGAGAATTACAATAAGTCGAGTGCTCATGATCAGTAGAGAATACTTAGGCGAAATGGTAGGAGACGTAGCGGGAAGGATTCCGACAATTAGAGAAATCATAACTCTAGGCTTTTTCTAATCTTGTCTCCCACCCTTAGTATCCCTAGTTGTTAATTTACTACTTTAATTTTTTTGGTTAATTAGTTAGACATAAGAATTTTAATATTTATAACATAGGAATTGTTCGAGTTTGTCTTCTTAGTGATATTGAACAGTTATAGTGAAACCTTAGTTCTCTATGGGATTCGACTCCGGACTTTTAGACCAGATTATATTTGCAGTGACTGCTTATCCTTTTTAGGACTAGAGTTGGGCGTGATAAAATTTTAGCGCCGTTGCCGGGGAATAACGATGCAGTTGTAGCTGTATATATTGTTAGGTTTCTAGTTCGAACTTTTATTTTGTTTTATTTTTGTTTTATTTTTTAAATTTTATTTTATTCTAAATGATGATTTGAGAAACATGACATCTTGGAATTATGGGACTTTAGGTGTAGATAATTCTTCTATTGATCCTCATATATATTGTGAAGGAAACCACCCGTGGCAAAATTATCAAAATATTCCCGAAAGCGAGTTATGTGCACCAACTCAATCTTATTTGTGGAATATGTTTGATATGTGTGGTGGTCAAAATGGTCACTTTCATGGTTGTGCTTATATTTCTTATCCTCCCCCAATCCCTTACTATGATGGTTCTACTTTTTCTTGTAAGTTAATAGGAACAAAAAACTCAGGGATGATGACCTGAAAGAGATCATGGATATGCTAAGGTAACCTGTGGGAAATAATAATGAGACACAACTATAGATACAAAGACAAGAGGCAACTATTCACAACTTGGAGGCTCAAGTGTGTCAACTAGTTGAAGCTTTTAATGTTCAACAAGTTAATATTGTGGATAGTAGCCTGGAGCAGTGTGCATTAGCGACATAAATTGAGGTACCAATAGAAGGGTCCAGAGTAGAACACCAACACTCTAACCAGCTATAATTCGATGATGTCAATGTTAAAGAAGTGATATTAGAGTCATGCAAGGACATTGGGGATATAAATTTAGTTGACTCTAGTATAATTTGTGTATAAAAGGCTAAAAATCTTGAAGTTCAGGTAATTGAGCATGCCGGACCTCATTACAAACACTTCTCTACATTATGTTCGGATGGTGAAATGATAATTGATCCTTCTGAGCATAAAAAGGAGTCAAGGAAAGAGGTAGATGAGCCTTATATTTTGAAATTTTCAAGGCCGACTAGGAAAGGTGACACTTCCCGGTCGAGAGCCAAAAGGTGCATGAGAGTTTACTTAGTTTTTGGCTTCAAGAATTTGTACCACCCCAGGAGCATAATCATAAGCTTGAATAAAAACTTGGGGTTCAATTCATAAGCTCGTGGTGGAGGCAGAAAGTGGTTCACGTCGTGTCGCGACGTTAAATCAGGAGCTTGTTGGGAGGCAACCTAACTTTACTATTTTTTTTTTATTTTTTTTTTTTAAAATTATTTTCTTATTGCATTATTTTTGTAGTGTCGTTTTTGATATTTTAGGAGCATTGGAAGCATAGCTATTGGAAGGATGCAACAACAAGCCGGATGGTTAGAACTAAGTGTGGGGTGCCCGCACAAAGGAAAATACCTATTATAAGTTTGAGTACCCCATGAGCTGCTAGTGTTTCGGCCTTTGGCCACCAGGGAGTTTCTTTTACCTTCTTCTTATTTATGTTGTACATTGGAGACAATGCACAATTTTAAGTGTGGAGCGAGGAGATTGTCTGGGTGACTTTCTATGCGATTTTAGTTGTGTTAGTTTAATTGATAATTATTTTTAGAAAAAATAATTTGGACTTTTCCCTACGATGGATCTCCTAGATAGTTTTCATGAGGGAATTAAGCCTAAACAAAAAATACCAAAAAAATTAGAAAATAGAAAAATATGTCTTTTTATTTTCTTTAGGTAGTAATAATCCCTTGTGGTTTCTTTTTGTGCACTGGTTCTTTTCCATGGGATGTAACTTGAACCGGGTAATAGTATTTTTTTTTCTTAGAGTAGAGTAGTACTTCAAAAATAAAGGAGAAGAAATGATGTGATTCACACATTTTGACTTGTTTGATGGTTTCATACTTAGGTTTTGGCATATGTTTCACCTACCCCTAACTTTAAATATATGATGATGCCTTGGAAAAAATAAAGAGCATGTGGTATGACTCCTATGTCTCGGTTGCTTGACTTGTGTTCACTTTGTGCTTCATGCTTAATATATCTTGTGGTATGTGAATACTTATTTGATTGATAGTCCGAATGGGACTGTCCGAATGAGAGTCATGTGCCATGTGTGAAATGAGTTCTTTGCATAGTCCATGTTATTGTATTTGAGTCTAGAACTTGCCCGGAATGTGAATTGAAGTAAAATCCTACGTATTGCTCGGTTTGGAAAGTGATGTTAGGCTTTCTTTGATATTTTTGAGTTTTGTTGCTTATCACAAATAAAATGATCCTTATTTATCATTTTGAGCCTATAAGCCTCTATTTTGGCACCCGCATTACAAGCCTATCCCCTTTTGTTCTTAATTGAATTATTTTGATCATTATACCTCTTAAAGTACTTGAATTGTAAAGAGAGTGCTAGAAAGAAGTAATGAGGAAACTTGGGGTAGCTTTTGAGTGAAACCAATAGAAGGAAAAAATATGCACTTGTGCTTTAGATAAAAATCCACTGGAGGATGTGATCTGAAGCAGTGCGTAAAGAAGAAGGAAATATATTCTGGGGTGAGCTATCCTGTGATGATTGAAGTGAATTGAAGGAATTTGGGGCTTAAAGTTGAATACGTGAAGTGGTAAAATTCTTAGGAGGATTAGCGAGTATATCCTAAATTTATCTTACCCACCCCTTAGGTCACATTACAACCATAATAAAGTCCTAGTTGATTTTGGACTGAGCGGGCCTACATTAGTAAAGGTTTACATAATAGGCAAGCCTATGGTACCTTTTGTGTGCATGTGACTTCTTTGAGAGAGTGAGTGAATTTTCTTCATATGTGCGAGTCCTTAAAATATATTCGATCATGTGATTTGGATGTGTGTATTGCTTACTCTTTATTTTATTGTGAGGCATATGGTTTTACAAAGGATAGGTAACATTATTAGACCTCTTTGTTAGATTAAGTATTCAAGCCTCGGGTGCATGGTGACATTGAGTTAGTTTTCGAGGCTAGGATTGTTATAATCATATTCTTTCTGGGTTGGATGTTTTGAAATTGGGCATGAGTATGGGAAGTGTATTTTGACCGCATATGCTAGAGCTTAATTGTTACTATCAACCATGGTCATAAATGCAGTGTGTTGTAAATGTGTGGCTTGTTGGGTCCTTGAAGAGGAAGTGTTTGGTTGGTTGACTCGAGGGCGAGCAACATTTAAGTATGGGGTGTTGATCTCATGCTATAATTTCATATATTTTGACGTAATTTACCCTACTTGCTTGTTGTTTGGATGCTAATTTGTGCGACAAATGAGCTTAATAGAGTTTATTATATATGTAGGAATGCTTGAACATGAAGTGGAGAAAAGTTGCACGAAATGGTACCTCAAAGCCACAAAATGGAGCAATAAAAGAAGACGTGCAAGGCAATTAAAAGTCACGGTCGTAGCTAGTGCAAGGCTTTGTCCAGGGCATTGTCGTTGGCACCTCTGACAGTGCCTTGCGGGGAAATATTGGCGCCTCTGACAGTGCCTTGCAGATAATATTGGTACCTCTGACAATGCCCCGCACCGATGATGCTTATCCGAGCCACTTTTATTTTCTCATTATGTTTGGACGTGTATACCTCAACCCTACCTTATAAATACCTCCTAAACATAGTTTTTAGAGGGGGAGGACACTATTGGAGCGGCAAGAAGGCTTCGAGAACACTTAAAAGCAATGAATCACAAGAGTTTTCTCTTTCGTTCTTCCTTAATCTGTATTTTAATGCTTTCAATTATTATCATGATTGTTAGTATGGTTATGAGTAGCTAAACTTTATCATCTAGAGGTTGATGGAACCTATTGGACGATGAATTCTTGTTATGTTTTAATATAAATTTGCCTTTGAATATCCCTACTTGTTCAACTACGTGATTATTGCTGTTGATTGAATGACCATCAATTGGCTGTACCTATTTATTACGTATTGCTTGAGAAAGTGTGCATATTTAGGTTGTTGTCTAACAACGTCACTCCCAAGGTATATGAGAGATCAATACTGCAGGTTTAAAAGCGGGATTAGAGATAACGAAGCTTGGACGTGATCATAGTGAGAGGTGAAAAAGTGCGAGATATGGTAATTCGAGAGAATATGACTAGTAAATTATTGTAGTTGCTCGAGAGAGAATTACGATAAGCCGAGTGCTCATGATCAGTAGAGAATACTTAGGCCAAATTGTAGGAGACGTAGCGGGAAAGATTCCAACAATTGGGAAAATCATAACTCTAGGCTTTTCTAATCTTGTCTCTAACCCTTAGTATCCCTAATATTTAGTTTACTACTTTAATTTTTTAGTTAATTAGTTATACATAAGAATCTTAATATTTAAAACTTAGGAATTATTCGAGCTTGTCTTCTTAGTGATATTGAACAGTTAGTGAAACCTTATTTCTCTGTGGGATTCGACTCTGTACTTTTAGACCCGATTATATTTACAGTGATCACTTATCAGTTTTAGGACTAGAGTTGGGCGTGATCAATATCATCAAACAATGCAAGGGAAAATAATTACAATAGATAAAGCTTCGATCTTTACAAAATTCCCATGAGTCAATATATGTGATTAGTTTTCAAATCCGAGTCCAAATCGACTCTCATAACGTAATTCTTTATTTTTCAAAAACGTGACAAAATTTACCAATTTTCCTCTTTGATCCTCAGAAATTTGATGTTAAATCTAAGATATAATCATGAAATATCATTGGAAGTTGATTAGAAACACTGACCGAATGTTAGTAGATGAAATTTCCCTCTCCAAATCACCTCCTCCCTTCTAAAATATGAGAAATGAGATTAAATCCCAACTTTTTTTAACTTTTGTTCATTTGCGGATGTCGCAATTGCGACACTGGGTTCGCAATTGTGAACCCTCGCAATTGCGAAATAAAGCTCGCAATTGCGGTAACTGTCCAGCTTAAAGGGACTTCGCAAATGCGATAAATGAGTTTGCAAATGCGACATAATCATCGCAAATGCGATCATTCCCTGCCCAAGCACTATTTCACAAATGCGAAGAGGAAAGTCGCATTTGCGACTTCTGACCCTCCCCTGCCCACTTCGCAATGGCGAGCAAAACCATTCCGAAATGCATCCGAAACTCATCCGAGCCCTCAGGGCTCCAAACCAAACATCCACACAAGTCTAAACATATCATATGAACTCGCTCGTGCGATCAACACACAAAAATACCATCTAGAACTACGAATCGGACATCAAAACGCATGTATTTCAAAGTAAAGTTCAAGAACTCCTAGAATTGAAATTAAGCATCTGAATCCTTTCAAATCAACTCCAAATGATACCTAATTTTGCATACAAGTTATAAATAGCATAACAGACCTATTCCAAGTCCCAAAACCAATTTTCGAACCTGACTACCAATAGTCAACCTACAGTCAAACTGCTAAACCTCAAATTGCCAATTTTCGGCAAAAGAACACAAATCAACCTACAGATTTCCGAATTCAATTCTACGCATATGCCCAAGTCCAAAATCACGATAAGAAGCTATCGGAGCCATCAAAATATCGTTCCGAGGTTGTTTTCACAAAAGTCAAAGTTTGGTTAATATTTCTAACTTAGGCTTCTACTCCAAGAACCCAAGGATCCAAATCCACCAAAACCTTATCAGAACGAAACTAATCAACCTCATAAGTCATAAAATCATAAATACCCCCGTGTGAAAAATCAAAAGGGAAGCGGGGCACAAGTACACAAAACGATCGGTCGGGTCGTTACATATCCCAATTTTCAACTTTTGGGTTTTCATGGATTGAGAAAATATCACCACCTTCCCATAATTCATATCAAATTTCAGAGTGTCTCTAGCATTCTCACTGATAACCAAAGGACTAAGGCTTTGCACAAACTGGCGCACCCTAGCATCCATTGTAGGTAACATGTACAGAGCATACCTCAAAAGATTCACAAATTTCATATGGTAGTCCCACATACTCATATTCCCTTGCTTTAGATTCTCAAATTTGGCGACATGTGCTGCTCTAGTCTCAGCATGCAAGAAACGATCAATAAAAGCGCTGGCAAACCTATTCCACTTTGCCGTAGGGTCGCCTTCCTTACAAGGCTCTTCCCACATCTCATACCAAGTATATTCCACTTCATTCAGGCAATAAGAGGCCAATTCCACTACTTCTGTCTTAGTGGCATGCATAACACGGAGAGTCTTGTGCATCTTTTCAATAAACTCCCGGGGGGTCCTCCTCGGGCTTAGTACACGCGAAGATCAGAGAATCCAATTGGAGGAACCTGTTCACCCTAGAACTAGCTGAATCCCATAGATAACTTGAAGAGGGTAATATAACATTCAATCTCTGAGCTTGGGAAGCCACAATTTGAGTATACAACTGAGTGGCTCCCCTAAGGTCCACGTCAGAAGAACTAGGACCGGAGAATGAAGCTAGAGTATTGGTTAGGGGAGGCGTCTGTGCATTCTCAGTTGGGATCTCAGCAGGGATACTACAAGTAGGAGGTGCACTTGTAGGGGGAGTGCCTTCACCCCTTGTGTGCACACCAGAGCATTGGGCACTGCATTAACTGCCACTCTGAAAATTATAATAACGCATGAGTTAAAAAGACAGTCTTATAGTCAAGCTTTAGCGCACAATCTAGAGTGTCAAAGAAGGTAACATTCCTAAATGCCCAAGTAGCCTCCTCCTTATATATGTGGTCGACTACACACCGGTAAGAAGGACTCTACTAGACACAACTCCTCAGCATCCTAGAACACTTTAAAATCTGAGGCTCTGAATATTGGGGAGCATGATCAGCGCTCAACCGAGATAGGGTGGCAGGTGTTTGTTCATCACGATCGTGAGGCATGGACTGTGATCGCGAAGCTTCAAGGTATTTGGTCATCGCGTTTGCGACAGGGAAGTCGCATTCGCGTAAGAGGATTCTTCCTCTAGAAAATTTTGTGCTTCGCGAACGCGAGGCATTTTCTGCATTCACAAAGGAGGAGCACCTGGGCTGATTTAAAAACCCCAAATCGCGGGTTAGAGTATTGTTTTTCATATTTTGACTTGCGGATCTCGACTAGGGGCGATGTTTTTGAGGGATTTTACTATAATTCAAGAGGTAAGCAACTTTTGATCGCTTTTGTCCATTAACATTGACTACCCATTGATTTTCCCAACTAGATTATGTGTTTGAGGTGATATTTGGGGGATTTTAGACTAGGTATTTGTCACGACCCAAAATCCCAACCTGTCGTGATGGCGCCTATACCGATACTAGGCAAGCCAAACATCTCAATAAACCAAAACTTCTCTTTAAGTTTGAAAATATAATAATTAAATACAATACAAATACTCTCCAAAACCTGGTGTCACTGAGTACATGAGCATCTAATATGAATACAAGTCTGGAAAATATAGTCTATAATAGTCTGAGACCAAATACAGTAAACAAAGAGATAGAGAAGGAGAGACAAGGTCTGCGGAACACAGCAGCTACCTCAAAATCTCCTGAAAATCAACCACTCGAAAGGATCAACACCCGCTATGTCCGGGAATACCTGGATTTGCACAGGAATTACATGGTATAGTATGAGTACAACCAACTCAGCAAGTAACAATAATAAATAAGGAACTGAAGATAGTAACGAGATACACAATTATGATTCATTTCCAGTAATTCCAGCAAAGAATAGACATGCTATCAAATCTGGCAGTTTAATACCAAATCAATTTTTATACATTTCCTGTTCATGTAATCTGTATATCAACAATCTTTATGAGATTTCACAACAATGACAGATAGAAACTAAGTGCAACAACAAATGGAAATCAAGTACAACATCTTAGGACAATAATCACACACTGGGCTCCCAGCCCTTATCACTCCCTTTCAATGGATACCCGCGCTCACTGGGGGTGTACAGACTCCGGAAGGGCTCCTATAGCCCAAGCGCTATAATCGACACGGACAACTCACGTGCCATAATATAAATATCTGGATCCGCACGGCGAACTCACGTGCTACACGGCGAACTCACGTGCTATAGTATAATATAAGGATCCGTACGACCAACTCACGTGCTGCACGGACAACTCACGTGCTATGATATCAATATCTCACAATCAGGCCTTCGGCCTCTCTCAGTCATAAATCTCTCCAGTATCTCGGACTCTCATTAATCATGAAATCATCCCAAACAACAATGATATAATGTATCAATAATAATAATAGAGACTGAGATAAAATGTGCAAGTAAAAACTGAGACTGAGTACATATAGCATTTAGCAGGCAATTCAACAAGTACGCAACCTCTGTGGGTCCCAACAGTACTATCACATAGCCTAAACATGATTTCTCACATGATTTACAGTCAAAGTTTTATCAACACATAGAGAGCATATAACTAACAACAAATTATTCAACTTTACAGTTTCCCGGGACGGACCAAGTCACAATCCTCTCGGTGCACGCCCACACGCCCATCACCGACCATGTACGTCACCTCCAAAATAATCACATGATAGCAAAATCCGGGGTTTAATACCCTCAGGACCATATTTGAAACTATTACTTACCTCAAAACGTGAAACTCTTTACTCTTCTATGCCTTTGCATCGCAAATCGGGCTTCGAATGCCTCGAATCTAGTCACAAATAATTTGTTTTAGTCAATAAAATTTATTAGAATTAATTCCATAAGAAAAGACTAATTTTTCATAAAAATCCAAAATTTAGCTCAAAAATTATCCGTGGGACCTATATCTCAGAACCCAACAAAAGTTACAAAATCCGAAAGCCCATTCAACCACGAGTCTACCTATACCAATTTTACCAAAATCCGACCTTAACTCGACTCTCAAATCTACAAATCTTATTTCCAAATTTCTAAGTTCCAATCTCTGATTTACACCTCAAAATCATGTAATCTAGTTGGATTATTCGATAATAATTCAATATTATGGAGTAGAAATGATCACAAGGGACTTACCTCAAGTTTTCCTGGAAAATATATCAAAATCGCCTCTTTCAAGCTCCAATTTGTCAAAAATGGCGAATGGGACGAAGTCCCTGTTTTTATAATTCCGCCCAGACAACCTCCGTTCTGCCTCGATCTTGGCCTTCGATCGAGGTCCTCAATCTAGGCCTCGATCCTTGCCCTCTATCCTAGGCCTCGATCCTAGGCCCTCGACCTTGGCCTTCGATCATGCCTTCGACCCTGCCTTCGATCGTGGCCCTCGACCCTGGGCTCGATCATGGCTTCGATCGTGGCCCTTAACCCTGGGCTCGATTTATGGGCTCGATTCTGAGAGATTTCTGTGCTCGATTTCTGGGCTCGATTTTTGGGCACTATTCTGAGAGATTTCTGGGCTCGAATCTTGCAGAAGAAATTTCCAATAGAAGGAAATTGCAGTAGCTGTTGTAGTTCAATTTTTGATCCGTTAACCATCGGAAACTCACCCAAGCTCCTCTATACCTCAACCAAATATACCAACAAGTCCTAAAATATCATACGAACTTAGTCGAATCCTCAAATAACCTCAAGCAATGCCAAAACCATGAATTACGTCCCAATTCAAGCCTATTGAACTTTAAAATTTCTAATTTCTACAAATAACGCTAAACCTATCAAATCACGTCCGATTGACCTCAAATTTTGCACACAAGTCATAAATGACATAACACACCTATTAAAATTTTCAGAATCGGATTTCGACCCCAATATAAAAAATTCAACCCCTCGGTCAAACTTTCCAAAAATTCAACTTTCGTCATTTCAAGTCTAATTCCTCTACGGACCTCCAGAAATTCTTCCGGACACGCTCCTACGTCTGAAATCACCATACGGAGCTATTGGAATTATCAGAATTCGAATCCGAAGTTGTTTTCACAAAGGTCCATATCCGGTCCACTTTTCTAACTTAATTTTATTTTTTCAATTATGAGACTAAGTGTCTCATTTCACTCCGAATTCCTTCCGGACCAGAACCAACTAACCCGATAAGTCATAAATCAATAGCAAGGCATAAATTGAGTAGTAAATGAGGAAATGTGGTTATAATATTCAAAACGACCCGCCGGGTCGTTACATTCTCCCCCTCTTAAACAAACGTTCGTCCTCGAATGGGTTTAGAATAATACCTGGAGTCTGAAATAAGTGTGGATATTTGTTCCGCATCTCCTGCTCCATCTACCAAGTAGCTTCTCCGACTGGCTAGCCTCTCCACTGCACCTTCACTGATGCTATGTTCTTTGACCTCAGCTTTCGAACCTGCCAGTCTAAAATAGCCACCGACTCCACATCATAAGTCAAATTACCGTCCAGTTGTGTTGCACTGAAATCCATAATGTGAGACGGATCCTCGACATACTTTCAGAGCATGGATACATGGAACACTAGATGAACACCTGATAGACTAGGTGGCAAAGCAAGTTCATAAGCCACCTCCCNCATGTGAACAACATCACGACCTTCCTGTCGGCATAAATCTTCTGTCTAGACTGTGTCGTGCAAAGCCGTTCCTGAATTACTTTGACATTCTCTAAAGCATCCTGAACCAAGTCAGTACCCAATAGTCTAACCTCACCAGGCTCAAACCAACCCACCGAAGACCGACACAGTCTCCCATGTAAAGCTTCATACGGAGCCATCTGAATGCTTGACTGGTAGCTATTATTGTAAGCAAACTCTGCGAGTGGCATAAATTGATCCCAAGAACCCCCAAAATCAATGACACAAGCACGCAACATATCCTCTAATATCTGAATAGTGCGCTCGGACTGTCCGTCCATCTGAGGGTGAAATGTTGTACTCAACTGAACATGTGTGCCTAATTCTCGCTGCATTACCCTCCAAAACTGTGAGATAAACTGCGTACCCCGATCTAAAATAATGGACTCTGGCACACCGTGTAGGCAAACAATCTCGCGAATATAAATCCTAGCCAACCGCTTCGAAGAATAATTAGTACCGACTGGAATAAAATGCGCAGATTTGGTCAACCGATCTACTATCACCCAAATAACATCATTCTTTCTCAAAGTCCGTGGGAGTCCAACTACGAAGTCCATAGTAATACGCTCCCACTTCCACTCCGGAATTGCAGGTCTATGTAGCAATCCGCCCGATCTCGGGTGCTCGTACTTTACCTGTTGACATTTTAAACACCGAGATACAAACCCAACTATATCTTTCTTCATTCGCCTCCACCAATAGTGGTGTCTCAAATCCTTATACATCTTCACAGCGCCTGGATGAATAAAGTACCGCGAACTGTGAGCTTCCTGGAGAATCAGCTCGTGCAAACCATCTACATTAGGTACACATAGACTGCCCTGCATCCGTAATACACCTTCATCTCCAATAGTGACTTCCTTGGCATCACCGTACTAAACTGTGTCCTTAAGGACAAGCAGATATGGATCATCATACTAGCGCTCTCTGATGCGATCATATAAAGAAGATCGAGAAACCACACAGGCCAAAACTCGATTCGTCCTGGAAACATCCAATCTAACAAACTGTTAGCCAAGGCCTGGACCTCCAAGGATAAATGCCTCTCTTCTACCGGTAAGTATGCTAAGCTGCCCAAACTCTCTGCCTTACGACTCAAGGCATCGGCCACCACATTGGACTTTCTGGGATGATAGAGAATGGTGATATCATAATCGATAAGCAACTCCAACCACCTTCGCTGCCGCAAGTTAAGATCCTTCTGTTTAAACAAATGTTGTAGACTTCGATGATCGGTATATACCTCACACTCGACACCGTACAAGTAATGCCACCAAATTTTCAAGGCATGAACAATAGCTGCTAACTCAAGATTATGGACTGGATAATTCTTCTCATGTACCTTAAATGTCTGGACGCATAGGCAATTACCCTACCGTCTTGTATAAGTACTGCACCGAGACCAATCCGCGACGCGCCACAATACATAGTATAAGACTCTGAACCTATAGGCAACACCAATACTGGAGCTGTAGTCAAAGAAGTCTTGAGCTTCTTAAAGCTCTCTTCACATTCATCCGACCACCTGAACGGAGCACCTTTCTGGGTCAATTTAGTCATAGACGATGCAATAGACGAGAATCCCTCCACGAAGTAACGATAATAACCGGCCAAGCCGAGAACACTCCGACTCTCAGTAACTGAAGATGATCTGGGCCAATTCTGAACTGCTTCTATTTTCTTTAGATCCACCTTAATTCCTTCACTGGACACTATATGTCCCAAGAATGCCACCGAACTAAGCCAGAACTCACACTTAGAGAATTT
>AWOL01S0012403.1:27400-64305 GCA_000715115.1 Nicotiana otophora
CTGGTAGTGCACTGAATGAAGACTGGCCTGAGTGAGCACTGTAAGAACCATGGCTAGCTGATGCACCACGATGAGTTGGACGACCCGTCTGAGCGTGTCTGTAAGAACGACCCCTACCACGGTGAAACTGACCCCCTAAAGGAACACCGCTGTAATCACCCAAACCACGAGGCCTCTTAGCCTCTCTCTCTCCACGTTCCCGGCTACGAACCATTTCTATCTGCCGAGCAATGTCCACCACCTCATCAAAAGTAGCACCAAATACTCCTTCTCTAGTTATAAGTAACCGCAGCTGAAATGTGAGGCCATCAATGAACCTCCTAATCCTCTCCCTATAAGTGGGAACCAACCAGACTGCGTGATGAGACAACTCAGAAAATCTCATCTCGTACCACGTCACAGATATATCATCCTAGCGAAGCTGCTCAAACTGTCTACGCAACTCTTCTCTGTGGGACTGAGGTACGAACTTCTCCAAAAAAACCATGGAGAACTGATGCCAAGTAAGGGGTGCTGTGCCGACAGGCCTACGTCTCTCGTAAGTCTCCCACCATCTGAGAGCAGACCCAGAAAACTAAAAAGTAGTGAATGAAACCCTACTGGTCTCCAGAATACCCTCTGTCCGAAGCATCTGTTGTCACCTATCTAGAAAATCCGGAGCATCCTATGACTCAGTACCGTTAAATGCTGGAGGTCGAAGCCTCTCAAATCTCTCAAGTCTCCTCTGCTCATCGTCTTCCATAACAGGAACTACAGGGGCCTGAGCAGCTGCAACCGACTGGGCTGGTAGTGCCCCTGGTATCTGAAGTCCCTGTACTATCTGGTCTGGAGTACGGGCAACATGGGTATGAGTACCTCCCTCCAGCCTGAGAAGTGGCAGGTGTGGCCTGAGATGAAACCACCTGAGCAGGGCCAGTGCAGTCTGCCAATATCTGGGCCAAAGTCTCCTAAATGCCTGCAATCTCAATGGGCACAGCTGGTGCCTAAGCTGATCCTGTCGGCTCAACTATATCTGGAATCTGCTCCCGTGCTGGAACAACTGGTGGTACACGGGTGCTATTCCAACTGTGGTACGAGCTACACCTCGACCTCTACCTCGGCCCCGGCCTCTACCATGGCCCCGACCTCTCGCGGCCCTAACTGGTGGCACTAGTGGCTGACCGTCCGATCTAGTAGTACGTGTCCTCACCATCTATGAGAGAAATTCGCACGACAGAATATAAGAAAGTGAAATTTTCCTAAGGGTTCTGCAGCCTCTCGAAGATAAGTACAGACGTCTCCGTACCGATCCGCAAGACTCTACTAAACTTGCTTATGACTCATGAGACCTATGTAACCTAGGCTCTGATACCAACTTGTCACGACCCAAAATACCAACCTATCGTGATGGAGCCTATCTCGATACTAGGCAAGCCTAAAATCTCAATAAACTAAAACTTCTCTTTAAGGTTGAAAATATAATATTTAAATATAATACAAACACTCCTCAAAACTTGGTGTCACTGAGTACATGAGCATCTAATATGAATGCAAGTATTGGAAAATATAGTCTATAATAGTCTAAGACCAAATACAGTAAACAAAGAGATAGAGAAGGAGAGACAAGGTCTGCGGAATACGACAACTACCTCAAAATCTCCTGAAAATCAACCACTCAAAAGGATCAACACCCGCTATATCCGGGAATACCTGGATCTGCACACGAAGTGCAGGGTGTAGTATGAGTACAACCAACTTAGCAAGTAACAATAATAAATAAGGAACTGAAGATAGTAACGAGCTACACAGTTATGGTTCATTTTCAGTAATTTCAGCAAAGAATAGACATGCTATCAAATCTGGCAGTTTAGTGTCAAATCAATTTTTATACAGTTCCTGTTCATGTAATCCGTATATCAATAATCTTTCAGAGATTTCACAACAATGAAAGATAGAAACTAAGTGCAACAACAAATAAAAATCAAGTACAACCTCTTAGGACAACAATCACTCCCTGGGCTCCCAGCCCTCATCACTCCCTAGGCTCCCAGCCCTCATCACTCACTCTCAATGGGTACCCGCACTCACTGGGGGTGTATAGACTCCGGAGGGGCTCCTACAACCCAAGCGCTATAATCTGCACGGATAACTCACGTGCCATAATATAAATATCTAGATCCGCACGGGTAACTCACGTGTTGCACGACCAACTCACGTGCTATAATATAATATAAGGATCTGCATGGACAACTCACGTGTTGTACGGACAACTCACGTGCTATGATATCAATGTCTCACAATCAGGCCCTCGGCCTCTCTCAGTCATAAATTTCTCCAGTCTCTCGGGCTCTTATTAATCATGAAAGTAGCCCAAACAACAATGATATGATGTATCAATAATAATAATAGAGATTGAGATAAAATGTGCAAGTAAAAACTGAGACTGAGTACATATAGCATTTAGCAGGCAATTCAACAAGTACGCGACCTCTGTGGGTCCCAACAGTACTATCACATAGCCTAAGCATGATTTCTAACATGATTTACAGTCAAAGTTTTATCAACACATAGAGAGCATATAGCTAACAACAAATTATTCAACTTTACAGTTTCCTGGGACGGACCAAGTCACAATCCTCTCAATACATGCCCACACGCCCGTCACCGTGCATGTGCGTCACCTCCAAAATAATCACATGATACCAAAATCCGGGGTTTAATACCCTCACGACCAGATTTAAAACGGTTACTTACCTCAAAACGTGAAACTCTTTACTCAGCTATGCCTTTGCCTCACAAATTAGCCTCCAAATGCCTCGAATCTAGTCACAAATAATTCGTTTCAGTCAATAAAATTTATTGAAATTAATTCCATAAGAAAATACTAATTTTTCATAAAAATTCGAAATTTAGCTCAAAAATCACCTGTGGGGCCTACGTCTCAGAATTTGACAAAAGTTACAAAATACGAAAAGCCCATTCAACCACGAGTCTACCTATACCAATTTTACCAAAATCCGACCTCAACTCGACCCTCAAATCTACAAATCTTATTTCCAAATTTCTAAGTTCCAATCTTCGATTTACACCTCAAAATCATGTAATCTAGTCGGAGTATTCAATGATAATTCAATATTATGGAGTAGAAATAATCACAAGGTACTTACCTCAAGTTTTCCTTGAAAATATATCAAAATCGCCTCTCCTTAAGCTCCAATTTGTCAAAAATGGCGAATGGGACGAAGTCCCTGTTTTTATAATTCCGCCCAGACAACCTCGGTTCTACCTCGATCTTGGCCTTCGATCTTGACCTTCGACCGAGGTCCTCGATCCTAGGCCTCAATCCCGGGCCTCAATCCTGTCCCTAGATCCTGGCGCTCGATCCTAGGCCCTCGACCCTGGCCTTCGATCATGTCTTCGATCTTGCCTTCGATCGTGGCCCTCGATCCTGGGCTCGATCATGGATTCGATCGTGGCCCTCGACCCTGGGCTCGATCATGGCTTCAATTGTGGCCCTCGACCCTGGGCTCGATCTGGGCTCACATCTGGGCTTGATTTCTGGGCTCGATTCTGAGAGATTTCTGGGCTCGATTCTAAGAGATTTCTGGGCTCGAATCTTGCAGAAGAAATTTCCAATAGAAGGAAATTGCAGCAGCTGTTGTAGTTCAATTTTTGATTCGTTAACCATCCGAAACTCTGATGGTAAGTGCCCTCCACTTCCAACCAAGAGGTTGTGAGTTCGAGTCACCCCAAGAGCAAGGTGGGAGTTCTTGGAGGGAAGGATGCCGAGGGTCTATTGGAAACAGCCTCTCTACCCCAGGGTAGGGGTAAGGTCTGCGTACACACTACCCTCCCCAGACCCCACTAGTGGGATTATACTGGGTTGTTGTTGTTGTTGTTGTTGTAATAACCATCCGAAACTCACCCAAGACCCTCAGGACCTCAACTAAATATACCAACAAGTCCTAAGACATCATACGAACTTAGTCGAATCCTCAAATCACCTCAAACAACGCTAAAACCATGAATTACGCCCCAATTCAAGCCTATTGAGCTTTAAAATTTCTAATTTCTACAAATAACGCCGAAACCTATCAAGTCACGTCCGATTGACCTCAAATTTTGCACACAAGTCATAAATGACATAACATACCTATTAAAATTTTCAGAATTGGATTTCGATCCCTATATAAAAAAGTCAACCCCTCGGTCAAACTTTCCCAAAATTCAACTTTCGGCATTTTAAGTCTAATTCCTTTATGGACCTCCAAATATTCTTTCGAACACGCTCCTAAGTCCTAAATTACCATACAGAGGTATTGAAATTATCAGAATTTGAATCCGAGGTTGTTTGCACATAGGTCCATATCCGATCCATTTTTCTAACTTAATTTTTTTTAATTATGAGACTGAGTGTCTCATTTCACTCTGAATTCCTTTCGGACCCGAACCAACTAACCCGATAAGTTATAAATCAATAGCAAGGCATAAATTGAGTAGTAAATGAGGAAATAGGGTTATAATATTCAAAATGACTGGCCGGGTCGTTACAATATTAGAGAGTAAGATTTGAAGATTTGAGGATCGATTTGTGGTTGGAATTTAATGATTTTGATATGGTTGGACTCGTTATTGAATTGGAGTTCGGATTTTGCCAATTTTGCCGGGTTGACTTTTTGAATTTGGTTAAAGAACTTAGCTTTATCGTATGAGATCGATTCCTATAGTTTGTATTGATTATATTAAGTTGTTTGTGACTAGATTTGAGTCGTTCAGAAGCCGATTCGCGAGGCAAGGGTTTGTTGGTGCATTGAGTTGCACACTTTGAGGTAAATAACATTTATAAACTTGGAACTGAAGGTATAATCCCTGAGAAATATGTTATATGGGTTGTTTTAAGGTGACACACATGCTAAGACGGGTGTGTGGGCGTTCACCGTGGTAATCATAATCCGGGTGGATTTTTATACTGTGTTGATATCAAGTCTTGCTTTATTTATGTAATTTCTACGTGTTAGTGTAATTGAGTTGTGATTCATGTTAGAAATCATGTTTAGGCTATGTGTTTATTCTATTGGGACCCACTGAGGTTATTTTTACTGTTGAGTTATTTGCCTAAACTGCAATTATGTACTCAGTCATGTTAATTTATTTGCATGTCATATCTCAGTCTCTGTTATCATTCATTGTTACATGATGTTATCATTGTTTGGGCTGAGTAGTATGAGATTTGTGAGCCCGTGAGACTTGAGAGATTAATGACTGAGTTGGGACTGAGAGACGGATTGTGAGTGTTATTGTGGATAGGGCTGCACGATACAGCTGGTCTTATTGGCTTATTTATTATTGTGGATCGGGCTGCAAGCCGTAGCAGGCCTTATAGGCTTTAGATTAGCGCTTGGGCATGATCCACCCCTCTAGAGTCTGATAGCAGTGAACACAGGCATCGTGATATATATACACGTACTTTGGTGAGGGGCATTGATGCTAGGCACCCATACAGTGCTAAGTGATTGTGTGTGTTGAGTGGGAATATGAGATAGATTGAGCAGTTTGAGAGTGTGAGTACCTGGAAATATCACTGTGATACATTACATTTGACATGAATATTTGACAAGTAGGCATAGAGATGTAACATTCCTCATGCTAGCTGTACTTGGCATATTTTTATTAGTGTTGGGCTTAAATTGTTGAAGTTGAAAGCATGCCTAAATTTCTATACTGTGAACGAGCTGAATATAGAAGTTTCTCTGAGTTATTACTGTCATTCGTTTTGTATATCTGTGTTGTCATTATTTTGGTTCTGAATGTATCCTTCTGAGCTCGTTACTGCTTTCACTCCAAGGTTAGTCATGTTACTTATTGACTACATTAGGTCATTTGTACTCATACTACACTCTGCACTTCATGTGCAGACCCAGGTACATCTGGACGTGGCGATTACTAGATTTGGTGCTCGTACCTGCTTGGAGACTTTGAGGTAGCTGTTATGTCGCCCGCAGACCTTGACTCTCCTTCCTTTTATTTTATTCAGTACTATTCTATTTTCTCATACGGATGTACTAGAGTTTCAGACTATGTTGACACATAGTAGCTCATGTACTTGATCACACCAAAATTTGGGATGGTTGTAGTAGAGTTACCGTTATTTTTATCAGATATTTACGAGATTTTCCATTGTTGAGCTTGTTAAATCATGTTTTAATTCCAAATGTTTAGTTGTTATGTGATTTTCGGCTTGCCTAGTAGATGTGTTAGGCGCCATCACGACAGGTTGGGAATTTGGGTCATGACACCAGGCGAGTACCACAATACCAATGAAGAATCCGTAAGTCAAAACACAGTGCATTGTCTGAAATACGTGCCCTTCTCAGGTAATACCAAGTGGTACTAGCATTCATCTAAACATCTGGAACCGCCCATGTTATCTAAGAATTCATGACCTTCCCTTCAAAACTGAACCGCGACCTTGCACGTGCAAATCTCAAACCCACACGACGCACTGTATTTATCATGCCATCATATGGAAACACGAGAACCACATTATCGACCCTGAGTCACAAGCAGCTTACATACTCGATTAGCTAGAAATATTCCACCTGATCCTATTCAGGAGAAAATCACAACACACAACAAACTCCCCATGCTTGTAGAAAATATCCACCCTAAGCCGTGGTAGAAATCATCGAGAACTCTACGAGACCCATTTACACATAACCAAGCCATCAGAACTGAATTCCTCGAACCCAACCAAGTCACGCAGGTTGCTAAGCCCAAGAGTATTGTCACAAAACACATGTAGAGACTCACCACATCATAAGAACCAAAAGAACCGATTTTACTTATTACCATGCTGACCCAATGCTATCCCATTTCTCTGAATTCCTTCCGAATTGCCTTCAAGTTAACACTTCTCCTTGTTAGTAAAGTATGATTCTTAACCCAAAGCTCACTACAAGAGATCCTAGCATGAAACCATGTCGCCCTGAAGACCATAAGTTGTTGTATTCCCTCTTAAGCACCCCAAAGTACTAAAATCAAGATACCCACTCTGAGGAAACCTTATGTGAATCTGAAGTTGTTTCCTTAACCTCTCTGAATCTATAATGATATAGAAATGCCGCTGGTCCTAATACCATCCAATGCTATCTCAGCCTTTTACAATTCCCGAAATTTCATCAAATGCCACATATGAATCTTGAATCCATTAGAACCTCCTCAAGGGTTCTCCACTCTATCAAATCTCAAATGTGCCGCCTAAACTAGCCGAGCGACCTGTGCTCCACTAGCACACCAACACCCGCAAGAGTAATCCGTACATCTAAGCAACTGAGTGAATCCCTTTTCTTAGTACATTACATCCACGAACAACAAACCTAAACCATTCCAAGACCTCCATATATCCATAAGGTGTAATACATCATGCATCCAAAAATTTCCTTGCTTAAGTCATCCTCAAAACCAGCCTCTGCAGATCGTAACCGATCCACATGTATGCCTCCGACCGAAACCAATATAACACATAACCATGCAATCAAATCATCGATATCAGACTTCCCCCTCTTGGATCACAGTCATAGAACAAAATATCGATAAATCAAAATACCCATACTCTATTACTGCCATAATCCCACTATGAGGTTCAACTAAATCCTTAATAAGCTCATGCAACACAAACCATAAAATGCCTCAAATTATCTGCTAAGCTCGCATATATCCTCGTGATAGTCAAATCAACTTTCTCAATCGACTCAAACTCAAATCACAACACATATAACCTACTGGTATAAAGAAAGTCTCCACATAACATCATAAGGATCACACATCCGTAGACCACCCCACAGGAGATAACCCACCTGCTTAGCCTCAAATTGGCATTTCACTACGCCCTACCATGGCCACAACTATCATGTAGTCACTTAATCTTCCCGAGTCTAAACTCGTCTACAAGACATAAGAATCAACTTCATCCCATAACTGGACAACATGAAAGATCCCTCAACATGATCATAACTGGAGACTGTACAACACATCAAGACAGAAATCAAGCATCTAATAGTCCTTTTCACATCCCAAGCAATCCTTCTCGTCATATCATGCAATCTGAATACATCTCACAGACACTTCACATTCATCATATAGCTATCCAACCACGCACCGAGCCATAAATTCCACTTCTAGGACACTACCGGACGTATGGGTCCAAAAGCACATACCCACATAACCAAAACCACCGAGCCCAAGCTGCAGTCTAAACCTGGCCTCAAGTCCTCCAGACTGGCCTATCATCAAAATGCAGAATACATATCTCGCACCTTATCCATGGAATCACAAGTCGATGATGCACAGCTGATACCGAGCGCTCACATATGCATATGACTGAGTAGAAGGAATTCAAAGAGGTACGCTTCAAGCTGAATCAATGCCACACGATAAGGAAAGAAAGATGGGATATTTATCCAAAATGCCCGGTAGCCTCTCGAAGATAGGTATGGAGGTGATCATACCGATCCAAAAGACTCTACTAGACTCTTGCTCATGACTCGTAGAACCTATGAACCAAGAGCTCTGATACCAACTTGTCATGACTTAAAAATCCAACTAGTCGCGATGGCACCTAAACTAACCCACTAGGTAAGCCAATAACAGTAAACATAATCTAAAGATAACTATAAGAGTCAAAAAGTGAAACAATTAAATTTAATATATTTTCCCCAAGCAATGGTAGTACAAGTCATGAGCTTCTAAAGCTTAGAATTTACAAAGCCGGTACGAAATAAATACATCCTATGTTCAAAATATACATAAACAGATTTGCAAATCTAAAGCTACCATGAACAAGAGGCAGCAATAACCGAAATGCAAGTACATCTTCAATGCCAGCTCTCGCCATACACATCAACATCACCTCCAAAATTTGCACGCAATGTGCAAAAGTGTAGTATGAGCACAACCGTCCCCATGTATGCAATACGTAACAAACCTAACCTTGAGTTGAAAGCAGGAACAAGCTCAGAAAATGGTCAGAGTTCAACACCAATAGCCAAATAACAACTCGTAATAATATAATGAAGGCAGTACAAGTAATTACTCAAAAGATATTATGCTCAGCTTGTTCATAGTTACAAAAAATAGACATGCTTTTCAGGTATAATAGTAAACCCAAATCTTTCACCGGAGTCACCAAAATATGAGTATATCAGAAAAACTATGATTTTTTTCCAAAGTATCTACAACAGATGAAACATTTCATTATCATATAACATGAGAAAAGTACATCTCTATGCCTACATGTCAATATGCATGTCAAGTTATCAATTATCATATACCGTCTAGCCTGAGGAATATACATCTTAATGCCTACATGTCAAGTGTACTTGTCAAATCATGAATGTCACAATACCGTCTAGCATGAGAAAAATGCATCTCTATGCCTACATGCCAAGTATGCATGCCAAATGAATGATTTTAAGGTAATATTCCCAGGTACTCTCACCCTCAACATACTCAAGCTGTCTGTCTCAATTGCCCACTTCATCACACACACACACAAAAAATCACTCAGCACTGTATGGGGGCCTGGCTCATAAGCCCCTCACCAAAGCACATGTGTGTGTGTGTGTATGTATATATATATATGCATGCGCACACTACTGGTATGTCAGACTCCGGAGGGGCGGATCATGCCCAAGCGCTAATCAAAAGCCTATAAGGCCTGCTGCNTTTTTCCAAAGTATCTACAACAGATGAAACATTTCATTATCATATAACATGAGAAAAGTACATCTCTATGCCTACATGTCAATATGCATGTCAAGTTATCAATTATCATATACCGTCTAGCCTGAGGAATATACATCTTAATGCCTACATGTCAAGTGTACTTGTCAAATCATGAATGTCACAATACCGTCTAGCATGAGAAAAATGCATCTCTATGCCTACATGCCAAGTATGCATGCCAAATGAATGATTTTAAGGTNATAGTCCTTTTCACATCCCAAGCAATCCTTCTCGTCATATCATGCAATCTGAATACATCTCACAGACACTTCACATTCATCATATAGCTATCCAACCACGCACCGAGCCATAAATTCCACTTCTAGGACACTACCGGACGTATGGGTCCAAAAGCACATACCCACATAACCAAAACCACCGAGCCCAAGCTGCAGTCTAAACCTGGCCTCAAGTCCTCCAGACTGGCCTATCATCAAAATGCAGAATACATATCTCGCACCTTATCCATGGAATCACAAGTCGATGATGCACAGCTGATACCGAGCGCTCACATATGCATATGACTGAGTAGAAGGAATTCAAAGAGGTACGCTTCAAGCTGAATCAATGCCACACGATAAGGAAAGAAAGATGGGATATTTATCCAAAATGCCCGGTAGCCTCTCGAAGATAGGTATGGAGGTGATCATACCGATCCACAAGACTCTACTAGACTCTTGCTCATGACTCGTAGAACCTATGAACCAAGAGCTCTGATACCAACTTGTCATGACTTAAAAATCCAACTAGTCGCGATGGCACCTAAACTAACCCACTAGGTAAGCCAATAACAGTAAACATAATCTAAAGATAACTATAAGAGTCAAAAAGTGAAACAATTAAATTTAATATATTTTCCCCAAGCAATGGTAGTACAAGTCATGAGCTTCTAAAGCTTAGAATTTACAAAGCCGGTACGAAATAAATACATCCTATGTTCAAAATATACATAAACAGATTTGCAAATCTAAAGCTACCATGAACAAGAGGCAGCAATAACCGAAATGCAAGTACATCTTCAATGCCAGCTCTCGCCATACACATCAACATCACCTCCAAAATTTGCACGCAATGTGCAAAAGTGTAGTATGAGCACAACCGTCCCCATGTATGCAATACGTAACAAACCTAACCTTGAGTTGAAAGCAGGAACAAGCTCAGAAAATGGTCAGAGTTCAACACCAATAGCCAAATAACAACTCGTAATAATATAATGAAGGCAGTACAAGTAATTACTCAAAAGATATTATGCTCAGCTTGTTCATAGTTACAAAAAATAGACATGCTTTTCAGGTATAATAGTAAACCCAAATCTTTCACCGGAGTCACCAAAATATGAGTATATCAGAAAAACTATGATTTTTTTCCAAAGTATCTACAACAGATGAAACATTTCATTATCATATAACATGAGAAAAGTACATCTCTATGCCTACATGTCAATATGCATGTCAAGTTATCAATTATCATATACCGTCTAGCCTGAGGAATATACATCTTAATGCCTACATGTCAAGTGTACTTGTCAAATCATGAATGTCACAATACCGTCTAGCATGAGAAAAATGCATCTCTATGCCTACATGCCAAGTATGCATGCCAAATGAATGATTTTAAGGTAATATTCCCAGGTACTCTCACCCTCAACATACTCAAGCTGTCTGTCTCAATTGCCCACTTCATCACACACACACACAAAAAATCACTCAGCACTGTATGGGGGCCTGGCTCATAAGCCCCTCACCAAAGCACATGTGTGTGTGTGTGTATGTATATATATATATGCATGCGCACACTACTGGTATGTCAGACTCCGGAGGGGCGGATCATGCCCAAGCGCTAATCAAAAGCCTATAAGGCCTGCTGCCGCGTGGGCGCGATCCACAATAATAACTAAGCCAATAAGGCATGTTGTGGCGTACAACCTAATACACAATAATAATATAGTAATAAAGCCAATATGGTCTGCTGCAACGTGCAGTTCGATCCACAATAACACTCACAATATGGCTCTCAGTCCCACCTCAGTCATCAATCTCTCAAGTCTCAAGGGCTCACAATCTCGTACCACTCAAACGAAAAATCATGACTGAATATATAATTACAGTTAGAGAAGATAACTCAAAACAACATAGATAACCTCATTAGGTCTCAACTGAATAAGCACATAGCCTAAAGATGATTTCTAACATGAATCACAGCTCAATTACTCTAACTAGTAGGAATTAAACGGAAAGAACAAGATATAACAGCAAAACAAGTTTGGTCATAGTCTAATAGTCAACTTGAATCATGATTACCCCGATGCACGCCCACACACTCGTCACCTAGCATGTGCATCACCCCAATACATATCTTATAACATAGTTCCCTATACACCTACATGTTAAATATACTTGTCAAGTAAATAATTTTACAGTTATAGCATCAAGTGCACTCACTCTCAGCACACTCAAGGTGCCAGGCTCAAATGTCCCACTTCATCACATACACAATCACTCAGCACTGCATGGGTGCCTGATATTAATGCACCTCACCAAAGCACGTGTATATATCATTGTGCCTGCGCTCATTGCGAATGTCAGACTCCGTAGGGGCGGATCTTGTCCCAAGCACTAATCAATATCACATAGCCCAATCATGGGACCTAGTGCACGCTTCGCCTCAGAATTAACACTACTTAGCTCAATGTAAGTCCTGGCGTACGTGTCACCTTAATACCAATATAATTGTTGCGGCATGCAACACGGTTCAACATAACTCACAACATGGCTCTACGTCCCACATTAGTCATCAATCCACTCAAGTCTCCATATGCCAATATCTCACAGAAACATATCCAATAATTTAACACGGAATATCACAATGTGCCTCAAATACAGCTCAAACTCGTGTCACGTACAAGGACACCAATAACATATGAGACAACATATCAAAAGTGCACAGATATAGAGATACATCATGAGGATATAACTATCATAATTGTATAGTTTGACTACGACAAGGAAAATAGCTCAATATGGCGAAAATAGCCCTAATCATGTCTCAGACAATTAAGCAGGTGGCCTAGACGTGATTTCTAGAATGAATAATAACCCACGTAGTCATACAAATGAAGAAAACTTAATATCAAAGAAGCATGATAGTAAAACAAGGCATATAATAGCCTAAGAACTACCCCGATCATGAATACTCTAGTGCACGCACATACGCCCGTCACCTAGCACGTGCGGTACCCCCAACACATCTCAAATAGCATAGTTTTCAGGGATAAATATCCTCAATTCCAACTTTAGATATGTTACTTACCTCGAACAAGCCAAATCAAATACCGAGCAAGCTAAATAATACTCTAGAAACACCATCTCGCTCGAATCCACCTTCGAACGACTCAAAACTAGGCAAAAGTAACTCAAAAATATCAAATAATGCCATAGGAATCAAACCCAAATTATAAAGGTCGAATCCTTAACCAAATACTTAAAGTCAACCACAAAGTCAACCCGGGCTCGCAATACTCAAAGTCATCCAAAAGGTCAACTCGGGCCCCTACTTCGAAACCTAAATAACTCACAAGTTCTGACAACCAATTTGAATACACCCTCAACTATACTAATTTTACTCATATCCGACTCTAAATCGATGTTTAAAACCAAATTATTCACTTTAGAAAAGTTTTGACAAAACCCCCCAATTTCTCTTTTAGATTCATAATCGAAATGCCAAAATCAAAGATGAAATCACATAATATAATCAAATTCGAGTCGAAAATACTTACCCCAATCCGAATTGTGAAAATTCCTTCCAAGATCGCCCAAATCCGTGCTCTATAACTCAAAATGTGATAAAAACAAATAAACCCTCGAAATATAAAGCCTCTACCCAACTCTTTCGCATATGCGAACCACCGGCCGCTTCTGCAGCGTCGCTTCTGTGACAAAAATCTTGCTTCTGTGGAGACCAATAAAAATCCATCCCGTTGCACCTGCAGACAAACTTCCACTTCTATGACAGCGCAGGTGTGAGTTATATCCGTTTCTGCAAAACTCCTCTCCAGCCCGCCTTCCTGCTTCTACGCCACACTGACTGCTTCTGCGATTCCGCAGGTGCGACCATGACTCCGCATCTGCAGTCTTCTCAGCCCTAGTCCAGTTTCACTTATGCAACCACTAGCCTGCATCTGCGGACTCGCATTTGCGACCAACTCTCCGCAAATGCGGACACACCAAAACCAAAAAATCCTTCAGCATGTAACATAGACCAAAATAAATCCGAAATCAACTCGTAACATACTTAAGCCGCTCGGAACCCCGCCCGGACATATCAACAAGTTATAAAACATAAGACAGACCTACTTGAGGCCTCAGTCCACACAAAACAACATCAAAACCATGAATCGCACCTCAAATCAAACTCAATGAACTATTTCGAATTTCCAAATTCCAAACTTACGCCGAACACGTCTAAACAACTCAGAATCAACTCAAATTTTGCACATAAGTTCCAAATAACATAACGAACCTAATCTAACTCCTGAAATGATAATCGGAACCCGATAACATCAAAGTCAACTCCCAATCAAACCTATGAACTTTCCAAACCTTCAAATTGGCAACTTTTCTCAATTAGAGCCAAAACCCTCTAGAAACATTCAAATGCAAATCCGAGATACTCCCAAGCCCAAATTCACCATCTGAACCTAACAAAATCATAAAAACTCCGATCCGAGGTTAAATACACAAAAGTCAAACTTTGGTCAACTCTTCCAACTTAAAACTACTTATTTAAGAATTATTCTTTCAAATCAATTTCGATCAACTCGAATATACCATATGAAGCTACTCATGACCTCAAACCACTGAACTGAATACAAATTCTCAAAATGATCAATCGGGTAGTTCAATTATCAGACCCCAGCAGTTCTACCAATTAGGGCAGTTCGGCTTATTATTACTACACATCCAGGGGATAGACCCGCAATGTCAGTTGATGGAAAGGTTCACCAAGTTGTTTCTCCTCACTTTAGTGGTGCACCTTCAGAGGAACCAGAGGACTTCTTGGACCATTTCCATGATATTTATGCAACATGGGGCTAGCGGAGTCCAACCGAGTCGATTTCACTGTATTTCTGATGCATGATTCTGCCAAGAAGTGGTGGCAGGATTATGAGCAGGGCAGACCAGCAGGATCACCTCCTCTCACATGATCTCAGTTCTCGCAGTTGTTCTTGGAGAAGTTTGTTCCCACCTCCCACTGTAGCATTATTTGACCTTGTTGAGTATTATTTGGCTAGATTTTGAATATTTGGGGGCCTTAAATTAAGTAAAATATGAATTTTAAAGAGTAGATCTAGCTCGGGATAAAGGTAAGTATCTTGCTTAACCCTAACTTAAGGGAATTTTTATTAGAATGGACTTATGTATTAAATGCGACGTGTTTAGGAGCAATGCATATGCGAGGTGATGAACGTATATGCTGTTATCGAGGTTATACCATATTTGCGGCAGATTTTAAGGTTCTTTATCTCTTATTTTGGTATATGTTCTACTTGTGACATACCTTATTTATTTGTATGACTATTTGAGCATCCTTGTTCGTGCTAGAAATCATGTCTAGGCATTTGATTCTTTATTTAGACATGACGTGCTATTTTACATATTGGATCCCATCATGCATACTTATCTCTTGCCATATGCATAAATCCTTGCATATAGTTCTCTAATATAAATTGAGGTTGGTATGATGAGATATTATGTGTGGTTAATATTATTATGGCATGATAGAATATTTTGTGCGGTTGTTATAATTATGGAATAATGCTTCATTTCGTGTGAATTGATGACTGATTTTTGAGATACTGATATTGATTTGGCACATGGATTTGGATCCATCCCTTCGGAGTGATGTGATCATTCATTTTACCTTGGGCCATATGAGTGTAGTTTAACACGGGAAGTGTCGGGACACGGGGAGTACCGGTTATAGTAAAGTTTGAGTCTTTATCATACATAGATGTTGTAGACTCATGTAAAAATATTCATGCATATCATCTAAATATGCATATTCATGCATTTTACACATGAATGGGACTTGTTTGCAGGTTGTTGGACACTTGGAGGTATCGGTTGATATACAAGTTGAGTATTTATCATGCATGGACATTCTAAACTCACGTAGAAGAATTCATACAAATACTAGTTGTTGCATATTTTCTTTATATATAGATTTAGGGCCTTGATTTATGCTTTTGATCTAGTTATCTCAAAAAGTATGCTTATTATCTTTCTCTTATTTGTGCACCTTACTATTTATATTCGTTGTTTCTTGATTGTTTTTATATACTTATGAACTGGACATCTTATATAAAGTGAATATATTTTGACTAAACAATCGTCAATACTTTGTTGAGGTTAGTCTTTCTACTTACTTAGTACATAGGATCGGTTATACTCATACAACATTTCTGCATATTGTGTGTAAATTTTGAAGCTGAGCTATTGGAGAGTTCGAAAGCAAGCATTCATTATGTATCAGTGTTCCAGTTTTTAGTTGCCATTTGTTCATGGTAGCCCAGGACTTTGTTTTTATTTTATGTATATTTAAATAGATGATGTTTTTTCTCATATTAGCATTATATTCCTATTCTTAGTTGCTCATGACTTATGACACTAGTTCTTGGGTAGGTATTGAAATTCTATATTTTTGCTTCTTATTTATATGATTATCCTCTATGGGGATTATACTTCTATTGGTTGGTCCACATAGCGGATTGGGTTAGGTGCCATCACGATCTGGTGAAATTTGAATCATGACATTAACTGCGCTTCTATCTTTTGGTTAAAAGGGGGTTACAATTCATCGGATAATGACCAAAGAACAAAGAGGATCTGTTGTAGACAAGAGGGAGAATGCTACTATACAATTGGTAAGAAAGGAACCCATTTGGCTACAAATATGGAGGGCCTCTTCATTATTTTTCTTACAGTTTACGCACTTGCACGTTTTCTTCTTCCTTCTTCAATTTGTTTTTCAAGAACACATAGCACACATGTTTGCACTTTCTTTCTTGTATTTCATAACAAATTTTGTGTTACGCTAACATAACATACACCAGCATTCTTGCATTTTGACTCCCTTTCTCAATGAATTATTTTATTTTCACTGTGAATTCAAAGTAGTTTATATTACAACTTTTGGTTATTCAAGTAGGTAGACCTTATATTGCCTTTTTTTTAAAGTAGATTTAACTTAAAAAATATAAAAGATTTTCTTTGTTTTTAATGTATAGCTTTAGTTTTGATCCTGATTTTTTATTTATTCCAGTGTTAACATCCTAGATTCATGCTTAAAACTTAAATCGCTCTTAATTCCTGTTAATAGTTTTAGATACCTTATCTTCTTTCAACAAACTTTAATTTTTATTTCTTTTAAAAGTAAGGCGCATTCACTTATAATTTCGTTGTAGTACTTTGTCAGCCATCAAAATGAGCCCGTAAATGTAAATAATTTTCATGCATGCAACTATATTTATTCTTCTTTTGCTTTACGCTATAGTTAGAAAGTTTGGAGCAGACTAATATTTAGTCGTAGTTCGTGTTAGGTTGTTGGGAATCAAGTCAGGAAGACTCACTTTTTTTGCAGTTTTTGAGGAGAAGAGGAATGATGAACAAAAGGGTTTAAATGTAAAATACATCATACTCGTATTAGCTTAGTTAATGAAAGTATCGTTTTCAGTTGGATAATTTCTAATGGATGCTTTTCACTATCTTTAATGATCTACTCCACAAGTTGTGAATTATAATACTGGTCTTGATGCCAAAATTTCTTGTAACGATCTGAACGGTTGTTTTGAGTTCTAGTATTCTGTTTTACTATTCGAGACTTCTAGTAGATTTATTTGATATTTTATGACTTGCGTGTGTGGTTGGTTTTGATTTCCGAGAGGTTTGGGAAAGTATGGAAGAAGAATTGAAAGTTTTAAGTTGTTGGAGTTGACCCATGTTAGACTTTTGTGTAAACGACTCCGAATTAGTAATTTGATGGTTCTGTGAGTTTCGTATGATGATTTTGGACTTGTACGTATGTTTGGTTCGGGTCTCGGGTGACCTGAGGTCATTTCAGTGCTTCTAGTCAAAAGTTAGAAATTTGAGTTACAAACATTTAAAATTCTTGAGTTTTAATGCTTGATTCTTTAATTTTTATGTTGTTTTGATGTTTTGAGCGTATGAAAAAGTTTATGTTAGGTTTATATACTTGTTTAAATGTTTGAATAGGATCCCGAAGGGCGCAGGTGAGTTTCGAGATGGTTTCGGATTATTTTTGAAAGTTATCCATTGTTGGTGCTGCAATCATCACATTTGTGATGGCCAGCTGCGAGTCTCGCATTTGCGAGTGCTAGCTCGCATTTGCGATATCGGGAAGGAGAGGCTAGCTTCGCATTTGAGAATCTTATGTCGATTTGCGACTATCACAATTGTGAGGCCACTGTCGCAATTGCGACATTAGTGGATCAGCTTGATGTTTCGCATTTGCAACCATATGTTCACATTTGCAAGCTGCGCAATTGCAAATAAGAGTTCGCAATTACGATATCTGCAGCGGGGATAAAAATAAAAAAATTTAAAATTAGCTCATTTTATCCCATTTTTTAGACCTAGACTTCGTTAGGAGGCAATGTTTAAGAAGATTTTCTTCACAGCTTCTAAGGTTAGTAACTTTAACTTGTTTTTGATTAATTTTTATTATTCCCCATAGATTGTCATCCCCAAATCTAGAATTTCAAAGAGTAGAGATAGGATTTTGGGGTGGTAACTTAAGATTGTGTATTTTAAATATTTAGACCTCGATTTAAGGTCGGATATCGAAACTAATCATATATTTGAACTCATGAATTTATGAGTCATCGGAATTCAGTCTCGATTGCGAATTTAGATCTTGTGAGCTTGGGTTGAATTTTTGTTGACTTTAATAATTTCACCAAAGATTAAACCTTTATTGATTGAGGATATTTCCTTTAGCATTATTTAACTTCGTTAGATAATTTTGAACTAGGTTTTGATCGTTTTGAGGAGTATTTTTAAGGAAAGCGATTTTGGATTGTTGAACTTGTTCCAGAATGAGGTAAGTGTCTTTCTTAGCTTTGTTGAGGGAATTATTTCTAATAAATAATATTGTCTGTTATATGGAGTGATACATATGCGAGGTGACAAGTATATATGCATGTGTCAGGGTTATTCATGCTCGGGTAGATTATATTCTTCTTTGCGCCTTGTTGAACTTTGTGGTTTTCTTGATTCATGTTTCACTTGCTTCGAAAACTATATGAGTACAATTATTCATGCTAGAAATCATACATAGGCATTTAACATCTTAAATAAGCATGAAGGGTTATTCCTAAAATTATTGATATACTTGATTTGATTGTAGTAATGTCTTATATCATGAACACATATCTATACCTATATTTATTTTTGGTAACTAACTTAATTTTATTAATTACCAAAGTAATCAATTACAAAGCCGTAGCTAAGCCAACAAAGCTAGCTATCTCAATAGGAAATAAACATAGCAAATACCTACTCTCTACTTTGATCATATTAGAAGACATAAGACTGTAGTTGAGGTTTGATCCTAGGGGGTGCCCGAACACAACAAATATAAGCTATCTCCTTTGCAATGTTTTCATATTGCTTACTCCTTTGTTCAAATATTCGTAAGTTCCTCTCGATCCAAATATGGTGAATAGCCTCTGCATAGACCAGTTTGAAGATCAGGGCTTGTTGGGATTTCCCTCTTGAACACTTGATGACCCATTGATTGTATTCACTCCAACCTCTTGTAGCTGGCTCATGTAACTGTATCCAATGCCATACTTTTGTCCATACATCTCTTGCATATCTACAGTGCACAAACATGTGTTCTTTTGTTTCTTACCGCTCTTGACATAAGGCACACTGTGTATTCACATGTATACCCCATTTGCTTAATCTATCAGTTGTCAATAGTCTTCCATGCATCAATTAACACATTGTGAACTTTGCTTTTGGTCGTGCAGCGTTGTTAAACATGATGCTTTTCCATTCAACCCTTGCATAGTCACCAAGTAGATGAAAGTATATTTGCCTGATTAGGCTCTTCTAAGGTGTATGTGTAAGTATAATATTCTCTAGGGAACCTCGAGCTTCAAAGATCTTCCTAATCATCCAGCAAGCCTGTTGAGAGGTCGGGGTAATGTTGAATTGCTGATTTTTGATGCAGCAAGTATGGATCCATCTAATCCATAGCTTATCTTCCTTGTGAGTCAGATCCCAGCATACTTTATGTTATATCCCGTACTTTTGAACGTTGGATTTGTCGTAAGATAATTGACATAAGTTCAAGGACAAGATTATTTTTGGGGTTATAAGTATTTATGCTATTTATAACAAGTGATAAGTAAAGTCGTGAAGGTCAGAGGGTAAATGAATCGAATAAAATGAGTTTCATCGAAGTTTGTCATTTTGGTATGAAAAAATGGTCCAAGCTATAATACCCCGTATTTATAGACTAGTGCAATATAATATACCATGTGGCCATGATAGTAAGGTATATAAAGTATGTTAAAAGCGATTAGTATTTAAGTAAAATTAGATTTAGAAATTAATTATGTGTGTAATTAGTTAAGTGGGAAATTATAGTGGAAGACTAATTAAATTGAATTATTGAATAATTGGTGTAGTGGATAACATTTCACATGTTACATAGTGTCAGCAACATTAGTGACTAATCTACACTCATAAGTGGTGGTAGCACTATTAAACTCAATGTCTCAAGAGAGAAGCTAAGAAGGACATGTATAAATGAAAAAATATTACAATTATGTCTCTTGTTTCACTTGATTTGAGAATGAAATTGAAGAATAGATAGGTTCAACATAGTGTAGCAGAAAAGAACATTAATTTGAGATGATTTTCAGCAACATGAGCTCAAAATTTCATGAAAGCAAAGTGTAATCTTTCTCAAAGACAATATAGAGTTTTGTGCACTGCCTCAATCTCGTTGTTCCGTTTTGGTGCGTTGGTTAATCCGGACTTTCTTTGATGTGAAGTAAGGTGAAATAAGAGTATTTCTTGTCAAATAAGGTAATATTTTTCCTCTTCTTGGTATATTTAAATTCATCTAGGTCATGGCTAAATTGTGGGTAAGAGTTATGGAATTAATAGCGGAAAATTACATTTGACGTTGTTGTTATTGTGTCGGCTATTCGGTAATGTTTGAAGTTGTGTTGTGGCTGAAAATCATTGGAGTAACTTGGATATATAGTTGTAGTGGTCATTGATATGTATTTTGAAGGAAAGAAATACTAGAGAAGTATGTTTGATAATCATAGCCGAGCTTGCCGCTCGTTGTATCATAGTTTGGGTTGTAAAACGTATTGTGAGAGTTGCTAGTGGTGTTGTTGTATTACCTTGCCTATGGTAGGCTTGAGGGAATTATAAGAAGAGGGAAAATCATGTCTATTTCATTGTAGGATAGGTTATCTTCCATTATGCGATTAAGAGAATTGTTCGTATGGTTGACAATAGTATTATTCTTGTTATTGCATAGATTGTGACGTGGATACGAGTTGAGCTCTTGAGCCAGTGGGTTAAGTCTAGGTATGTTAAGGTTATCCCTTCTTTCCTTTTGTCATGATCCATTTGATACAAACAAAACGAGCAAATGTGTAACTTTTATAAATGACTCTATTCATAAAAGTACTAGGGGTGCCTATGTTCTTGATTCCCCATGTATCTTATTATTATATCGTCTGTTCATGGGTCTCAGAAAATACATAAGTTGATAAAGTTTATCCGAAGGCATATTGATCTTATGACATTCCGAGAGATCTTATTGGCTTATTTTATTATGCGTTGCATTCATTTATACATACATGTACAATACCTATGACCAGGTGGCGTTATATACGCGTATATTATATGTATATGGGAAAAGGTTACAATATTATATACTCAGCACCACCTGATCAGTTTGTATACATTGATGATTTCGCCCACAGAGGCTGAGATAATATGATGGGATGCGCTCAGAGGTTTGATGATGTTATGTACACACACACACACATATATATATATGGATGATATGATATTTATAGGCATATGCATGACATTATAAATATTTCATGATTTACAAATCTATCCAGACTTACAGGTTGAGTCCTTTATTCCATGTTTCTTTCATGTCCTTTATACACTGATTTACATGCCTTACATACTCGGTACATTATTCGTACTGACGTCCTTTTTTTGTGGACGCTGAATTCACGCCTGCAAGTATAGGTAATTAGTTTGACAAGTCCTCATAGTAGATGAGGTTAGCATTCAACGAAGGATCGGTAAGACCCCACTTCATTCGGAGTGCAGCTGAGTCTGTAAGTCTTCGTGTCAGAGTTTTGCTACAGACTTATGGGTAGGCCGGGTCTCTGTCCCGACCATGTTTTGATGTCAAATACTCTTAGAGGCTTTATAGACACAAGTTCATCATGTATAGTATGTCAGAGGACTTGACGGCCCATATGTATTCATGTTATAAGAACAATGGTTCATTGATATAATGTTTCCCACTTATAGTTATGCATTACGAGTTGTGGCCATGTTGGCCCATGATGGTTACAGAAAGAATGAGTTTAGCCAACTCGACCTATGCATGCTCTAGTTTTGGTCGAACGATCATGAGTTACAGAGTGGTTCGCCCGTGCCAGTAAGGCACCGGGTGCCAGCCACGCCCCCTAGGTTTGGGGCGTGACACTTTAGCTATAAGAGCTTTGTTCCAGATTCGCAGATTTGTAAGGTTCAACCTACCTCCAGCTTTGGGTAGACATACCTTATCCCATGCTAGTAGAGCTTTCTTTGTGATTACATTAGTGCCTGACCACACATAGGATATGCATATGCCTTCAATTACCTTGATCTCCTTGGCAGGGATAATGAAACGTTGAGCCCAGAAAGCTTGTATTCCAAACAAAACACTTTGAACTAGCTCGACTCTGCCATCATATGAGAGATTCCTTTCAGTTCATGAGGTTATTTTTGATGTTATCTTATCTATCAAAGGTTGCCATTGCATGATACTCAATTATTTTGTAGATAGGGGAACTCCCAAATATTTAAAAGGTAAGTCTCCTGTGGTGAAACCCAAGTGTTGTAAAATCTGTTGTTGCACTGATGTTGATACTCCTCCAAAGTACACTTCACTCTTACTTTGGTTAGCCTATAGCCCAGATGCTTTTGTAAACTGCAAGAATGTATGAGCTATTGCATCTACTGATTTCACATCTCCTCTAGCAAATAGCAAGAGGTCATCAATAAAACATAAGTGAGTAATCTTGAGCCTTGAACACTTGGGATGATAGTTGTACTCCTTGTTTTCCTTAAGATCATGTAAGCTTCTACTCAAATACTCCATCACAATTGCAAAAAGGAAAGGTGACATTGGATCACCTTGTGTGAGGCCCTTGGCAGCATTGAATGGAACTGGATATTCTCCATTAACTATGATAGAATAGTTGACAGTCTGTATGCATTCCATAACCCATGATATGAACAATTTAGGAAATCCTAGCTCTTTCATAACTTGCTTCAAGTAGGGCCACTCCACAGAATCATAGGCCTTCTGAAGATCTATCTTAATCATGCATCTGGGGGAGGTGTGTTTCCTTGAATAGTCTTTGACCAATTCATGTGCTAGAATGACATTATCAGCTATCCTCCTACCAGGTATAAAACCAGCATGTGCTTCACTAATAACAATAGAGATAACAACTTGAATTCTAGCAGCCAGGATTTTGGAAATAAGATTATAAAGCACTCTGCATCATGCAATTGGCCTAAACTCTTTAACTATTCTAGGTTTTCCAATCTTGGACACTAAGGTGATAGTTATACAATTGATTGCTCTGTATAGCTTCCCAATGGCAAAAATATCCATAACACCTGTTGTAACTTCATGGTGAATGATCTTCCATACCTTCTTGAAAAACTATTCATTAAATCCATCAACACCAGGGGCTTTGTCATCACCAGTTGACATTAGTCCATCATAAATTTCTTGTTCAGTAACATCTTTACATAGCATAATCCTCTGTTGCTATGACAATAATGGTCCTTTCTGCATTATTTTCTTTTCAATTGCTGGTAGGCTATGAGCTGCACATCCCATCAAAGATTTATAAAAATTCACTATTTCACTAGTGATAGCTTCAGGTTCAGATAATTTGTCTCCAGTAAGAGAAGTAAGCTCAGTTATCTATTTCCTTTGTTGCCTTTCCTTTATAACTGTTGCAAAATACTTTGAATTAGAGTCTCCTAGCTTGATCCACTTTGCTCTAGCTTTTTATTTTAAAGCACCTTCCTCCATAAAATCCCATTTCTCTAGGTTTTTTTTATTAATTGTCTCTCTTCCACTAATAACTCATCTGTACATTGTGCATAGATTTGCCCCTGTATGATAGTAAGTTCTGCTCTTGCTCTTTCTATCTTCTGTTTGATGAATTTGAACTCCTCATTATTCAGCTTCCTTAGCGTAGGTCTGTCTACCTTCAATTTAAACCAGATATTTTGCATCTGTCTGCAACTAAGTCTCTGGCCCCATCCCTTCTTTACAATAGATAAAAAATCTTCATGATCTGCCCATACATTGAAGAACTTAAAAAGGTGATTTCCCAGTCCACTATTTGATTGCTAACTTCATGCATATATGAGAGTGATCTGAGATAAAAGGTAGTCCATACTTAGTATAAATGTATCCCCATTTCATCATCCAATCATAGTTCCCAAACATTCCATCTATTCTACTCCATATCCTGTTAGCTCCCAATTGATTATTGGACCATGTATAATACTCCCCTTTCCAAGTCAATTCATTGAGACCTAGTATTTGTACACAATTTGCATAGTCTCTAGTCTCTGTTGCATTAACTGGATTTCCATACAGTTTGTCCTGTGAGTACAAAAGTGAGTTGAAGTCTCCTCCAATAAGCCATGGTTTGGCAATCCCCGGTACAATCTCCTCCAGATGTTCCCACATATGTTTTCTCTTTTCTACAGTATTGTATCAATACACAACTGTCACTAAGCAATCAATATCATCAGCAATTCCTTTAACTGAACAATGAATTAGTTGTGCTTCTGCTCTTAGAAAAGTAATTGTAAAGTAACTTGAATCCCATAGCAACCATATTCTTCCATTAACAACATAGTTGTAATTATGGAGAGTCCCCCAACCAGGGGCAATATGACCCTATACCTTGCTTGCATTATGTTCTTTCACCTTATTTCTACTATACCTGCTAGTCTAATATTATTAATTTTTAGGTAGTTCTTCAATTCTTTCTGCTTATACAACTTGTTCATACCCCTGATATTCTAGAAAAGCCAGGTCATTAATTGGTTTCTTTAACCCTTCCTCTATTATGAGGCAGGGAAAGGCTTGCACTATGACCCCTTTTAGGTAACACAACCTCAATTCTACTTGTGAAAGTTGGTAGCATAGGAAGATTTGTCAGGTTCATTTCTAGGCTGGTCACTTCCTTATCTTTGCCCTTTTGCACTGGCTCTTGCCTCACTTTGGAATTTGTTTCTGAGATTGAATAATTCTTTTGGGCTATCAGTTAGTTACTGCTTTGACTGTGATACTGCATATTAGCGTCCTGAGCTTGTTCTTCATTAACAGCCTCTGCATTCACCACAGGACCCTTGGTTTTCCATTCATAGGTAACCTTTCTTGCCTCTCTTCTTCTTCTTCTTCTAGGCTGTTCTACATGTTGTGGCTTAGGGATTTGTTGGTTAGCACATGTGTGTCCAATAGTTTGGCACTTGTCACAGTACACTGGTTTCCATTCATACACTAGTAGTTGTTGAAATTTCTTGTCTCTTGGATCCATGATGGTGACTTCTGTTGGTAGAGCCTTAGTCACATTAGCCTCTATCAACATTCTTGCATACGATATTCATATTTGCTTTGTCGTGCACTCATCTGCAAACAATGGCTTCCCAATTGTACTAGCTATTTTGCTTAAAGATTCACTTCCCCAGCAGCTCATTGGCAATTTAGGTAAGACAACCCATAATGGAATTTCTGTGAGAAACTCCTTACTCAGGTCGAAATCAGTCATCTAAGGCTTCACGATGATTGGTCTATTACTAATAGTGTGAGGGCCAGCATAGAAGATTTTGTGCATATCCTCCATTGACTGAAATTTGATGACATAGTACCCCTCATCATATAAAAATAATTCTGGTTCTGCAATATCTAACCAGTGTTGAGCAATGTACCTCTTCATTGCGTTGTATCCAGGATTACTTCCAATGATGTAGGCAATTAAAGCACAACTCTACTTCTTCTTCTCTTCTTCTTCAACATCTTGCAATTCCAATTGAACAACTGCCTACCCATCTATAATTTGAGGGGGTATGTATCGCATTAGCATTCCATGAGTTGCAACCCTGTTATGTTGGAAAAGACTTGCCCATGGTTTGGGTCCTGCAATAACAATAGGTTCTACTATTTCATTAGCCTTCACCTGGGGGTTCTCACAACCAGTCGTGCCTAAATTGATATTAATCTTTATAATTTTTCTCACATTGTCCATCTCATGAGTGCTTTCTCGATTTGGGTCCTCGTTGTTCCTCCTCTCTAAATTATGGTTGTCAATGGTTACTATTCCATTGATTTCCCCATTAGATTTTTCCTTACTTAGCTGAGCCAATTGATAATTTGAAGGTGAGCCACTAAGGTTGAGCTTTTTACTTACCTCAGTGGCCCTCGACGATGAACCAATTTCCATAGCTATCGTTTGCATCTCCGGTGTCACCATTGCATGCTCCTTCATTGAGTTCATCTTTCCTGCTTGTGTCTTTGCACTTACTGTACTTCCAAAAGCACAAGTGTTCGTTTTGGTCTTCCTCGCCCACGACCTCTCCCTTTCCCCATGGCGTCCACGCCGACATATGTTTATCTATCGTGCGCTGAGAGCATGAGAGAGAAGGATTCTGTTGTTGAGTTCCTTGTGCTACTTGAGTTTCTGTAATCATATTAAAGATCATTATTGGTGCCTTAGGGTGATATTTGGCACAATGAATATTTCCGTGCGGTTTGATATGAGACTGGTACGTTAGTTGTCTTCGTGTGGAGATGATGGGAGTTGGACTTTACATTATATTTATTCCTTTCATAGATATATACATGCATTATACCTTGGTTGCTCCTACATGCTTTTCTATCTTGTTTGTGCTGTCACATATATGTTTCCTATTTGGTTTGTTACTATTACGTCTAGGTTGTTTACTTGGTTCATTACTGTTACATACTTGTCTTCTACCTTGATTATTGTTGTTACACTTGTGCCTTCTACCTTGTTTGTTATTGTTATGTATGTTTTCTACCTTGTTTATTGTTGTTACATATATGCATTCTTCCTTGTTTGTCATGACTACCTTACTAGGTTGCTGGATTGGTTCTTATTGTTTTTGTGCTGATTAATATAATAGGATCGGGTGCTCGCCACACAGTATAATATGGGACTGGATGCAGCCTGCACAATATGGACATGGGATCGAGTTACACACTTGTAACAATGTTGTGACTGGATCGGATTGCTACCGCAACACTGTGTGATTTGTGGAGTATTGTGATTTGTTGAATTGAGTTGTTGACATGTAAAATGTTTAGTTATGCATTTTCTCATGCAACCTACATTCACTTATCTTCATATGCTTTCAGACATGTTCTTACGTATACATGGTACTTGTTAAGGAACATGTTTCCTATTTGCTTGCTATTGTCACATCTATGTTTTCCTATCATGTTTGATATATGCCTTTACTTGTTAAATAACTTTACTTGTCACATGCATTTACTAGTCACATGCCATTACTTGTTACATGGCTTTGCTTGTCACATGTATTTCCTTGTTTCATGTTTATAGTTATCTCATGACTTTACTTGCTCTATGTCTTTACTTGTATCATATCTTATTCTCCTATGCTATATTAGATCATGTGACTACTTAATTATTCACGTGTTAATGACTTTTTAGAGTCCTTGATGGGATATATGTGTGACACTAGCTTTAGGATATTTGATTGCTTATCACATCTTGTTCGTGATCATCGTTTCTTAATGAATTATGTGTATTCATCGTTTTATGTTATGCTACTTGGTTGCTTGTTGGGCGTTACCATATGAATTGGTACATGGGATCGGGTGCATGCTGCATAGTATATTATGATGGAATCGGGTTGCCTCCGCAATATTATTATTATGATAGAGCCCCGGGTTTCTCGCCAAAATATTATGCCCATGGGATGGGTTACCGCCATAACAGTTTTATGTTTAGGATCGGTTGGCGACCCAACATATATATTATGAATTTTAGTGTTTGACTTGTGATGTTGTTCTCCTTTATTTCTTGACTATATTATTTTTAGATATTGTTGTATCCCCCACTGACTTGAGCACTTGATGTAGGTTTGGTTGTTTTTATTCAAGAAACATGGTTATAACTTCTTTTATTGACTATATTTACTGTTTTCTGCCTATATTCCTATTATTACTACAATTATTTTCTTTGTTATTTCTATGCTTATAAACTGCACGGGTATATTAACTGAGTATCTTTTGATTTAAAAACTCATCACTTGTAACGACCCGATAGGTCGTTAAAATTTCTAGAAGTACGTTCCCCTATTTAAGAATTTCTATATGTGTTTTTTCTAATTTAGGACTTGCGGGGAAGTTGCTTTGATTTTCGAAACTTAGTTCTATAATAGTGGCCTAAGGTGGCCAATTTTAACTTAAGTCAAAACTTTGAGTAAACGACCTCAGAATCGGGATTTTAATATTTCAATAGGTTCGTATGGTAATTTTGGACTTGGGCGTATGCTCGGATCGAATTTCGGGTAGACGAGGAGCGTTTCGGTGCTTATTGTTGGAAGTTGGCATTTTGAAGGTTTTAAGGTTTTCTAAGTTTGATTTAGAGTCTGGTTTTATCGATTCCTTTTTAGAATTTCGATCCTGGGAGTAGGTTAGTTTTGTTATATTGTACTTGTGTGTGAAATTTGTGCTATTCCGAGTTGTCTAAGTATTATTTGTCACGTTCAGAGTTAGTTGGAAGAAGTTTGAAATTTGAAAGTTAAATAGTTTGGTTAGGGGTGTAATCCTTGGTTGCGATGTTATTTTATATGTTTCGGGATGTCGAGTAGGTCCGGTTTATGTTTATGGAATTTTTGGTAAAATTGGACGGGTCCCGGGTGGCTCCGGTGAGTTTCGGACCACCCGGAGCAATGTTGAAGTTGGCAGATTTTTGCTAGTGCTGGTGTGCTTCGTGATTGCGAAAGTGTTCCGCGATCCCAAAAAACTATTTTGTAGGGGCAGTGGTTTTCTCTTCGTGAACGTGAAGAAGGCCTCGCGAACACGATGGAGGACCTGGTTCCTCTACGCGAACGCGGAGCTACCTTCGCGAAGAAGGAAGAGGAAGGAGAGCCTGGAAGGCTTTGGCCTTCACGAATGCGGTAGGGTGGACCGCGAACATGGAGGGTTGGGGGATAGTGCTATTAGCTAATGCAACTAGGTCATTGCGAATGCGATGAAGTATTTCTGGTCCTTCATGATAGCGAGGGTTCTTCTACAATCGCAATGAAGAACACATGGGCCGAATGTAAGTTCTAAAATGGACTTAGGATCATCTCACCCTATTTTCTTTTGGCTTGGGCTATTTGGGAGCTCTTTGAAGGACCATTTTCATCAAGTGTATTTAGGTAAGTGATAGACCTATTGTGAGTTAACTACATGGATTAGGTGTGGATTTTTAACATGAAAATGAGTAGAATTTTGGGATATTGTTGGAAACCCTAGAATTTGGTAAAAATAGGATTTGACCATGGGTAATATTTATCTTCAAAATTTCTGAAATCCGAGCACATGAGCATGGGGTTAACGTTTGTTGACTTTCCGAGTTGTGTTGGGAATTGACTCTAATAGTTGAATTATGAGTTTTTGAGCATATATTAATTGGTTTGTACGTTCTTTTGACTAGTTTCGAGTTTCGCGGCGTCGATAGAGGTGATTAGTGAGGTGTACGAGCCGAGTGGTGGACTTGGAAGCAAGGTAAGCCTCTTGCCTAATCTTGTAAGAGCGAATTATCCCCCTAGCTATCTTATGTGTTATGTGCTACGTGTCATGGGTGCTACGTATGTAGGAGGTGATGAGTGTCCGTGCGTAAGCTAGATTTATGTTTATGTCTGAGTAGATTTAGACCTACACCATGCCTTAAATGTACCATTTGAATTATACTTCCTTGTTTGATTACTTGAATTAATAATTGAGATTAAGACTAGAATTTATGTACTGTCCGAGCCTATTTACTTTGAATTTTTGCGGGATATTTAATGGTCGATAATAATTATGTTTTCTCTAGAATTCCTATCCTCATGTTGTGTTTATGTGCCCAGTAATTCGGTATCTTCTCGACTTGCACGTATATTCGAAGGCACGAGAGTTTCTATATTCTTATAGGATTAGGCAGTTTGCGTCGGCTATCTTATGAAATATCATTATGGGGTCGGGTTGTTCGCCTCGACAGTATTATGAGATGCATCTATGGATCGGGCCGCATGACCTCGGCATTTTCTTATTGAATCGGGCGATTCGCCTCGGCAGACTTGTGCATAATTGTTTGATAGGGAGTCAGCATACATATGAGTTTTCCTTACTTGAGATTTGACATTGTATTTGACATTGGTTGTCCTTGTCTCCTTCAAGGAAGTTTATGCTATTTGATGATTTCGAAATTATTCTTACTTGAAAATCATATTATTTATATTTATCTATTTCGTTACTACTTGTTGTATTTCATACTTGTCTACTTTTACATACTTTGTTATTGGACCACCAGTAAGTGTTAATGTAAACCGCTCGTCACTACTTCTTCGAGGTTAGACTATATACTTACTGGACATATGTTGATTTACGTACACATACTATACTTCTGCATTAATTGTGCAGGTATTGAGACAGGTACATCAGGTGGTCACTCGGGCGCGTAACTGCATTAGCTGGAGACTTAGTGGTGAGCTACTTTTCATGCTTCGACCTACAGCACCTGGAGTCTCCTTCCCCTTATGTTTATTTTATTCTGTTTATTTTTATTCCAGACAATAGTTATTGTGGTTATGTATATCTTACTAGATGCCCATGCACTTGTGACACCAGATTTGGGGGATTTATAGTAGATGTTCATGGTTGTACCTAATATTTATATTATTATGCTTTATGTTTTGTTCACTCTTCATGACGTAGTAAGAATGAAAGTATGTCACCATGGCTTCTAAACTTAATTCCGCTTATCAATCAAAATTCTTGATTTTAAAAGTATTATATACGGATGATTGTGTTGGTGGTTCACCGTTGGCTTGCCTAACGGTAGCGTTGGGCGCCATCAGGGCCTATGGTAGGAATTGGGTTGTGATAGTTTGGTATTAGAGCACTAGGTTCACATAGGTTTCACGAGTCATGAGAAGACCTAGTAGAGTCTTGTAGATTGGTGCGGAGATGTCCGTACTTATCTTCGAGAAGCTATAGAGTATTAGAAAACTTCTCTTTCTTCATCTCATATTGTGCAGTCAATGTTGTGCTAATTCTAAATATATTCTCTCATTGATGGTGAGAATGTGTGTGATAGCATCCCTTGATGGCAGAAGATATCCTCCCCCGGTCATCAAAGGTAGAGGTAGACGCCGAGATAGGGTCAGAGCTCCTGTTAGAGGACGAGGGCATCCTAGAGTTGCCCCAATGGTACTGCTAGTGGATCCGATGGAGGATCCTATCGTTGAGGAGCAGGATGAGGTACCAACTGCTGAGAAGGCCCCAACAGATTTTATGACCGCATCAGGATTTAGGAGGTCATGGGCCGTATGCTGCGGTTTATGTACTCTATGACTTAGGCCGAACTATTTCCAGCAGACCTGGCCAAATCTCAGGAGGGAAGAGGAGTACACCCCTACTGCTCATGCGCCAGGGCATGTCGCTGCTATTTATTAGATTGCAGAACCACTACTTGTGGACGGGAATCAGCCGGTTGCAGCGGCTAGAGCAGAGACCTGATCGGCCACGACCATTGAGGAGCAGAAGCTGCTGGACAGATTTACTAGGATTCATCCTTACTAATTTAGCGGTGAGCAATTAGAGAAACCATAGGGTTTCATTGACTGTTGCAGGGAGAGACTGCACAATTTATGGCTAGTGGAGTCCAACAGGGTGGACTTCACCATATTTCAACTAGGGCAAGGCCCATATATTGTGGCAGTTTTATCTCATAGGTAGGTAAGTAGGTTCACCTCTCTCGACTTGGGATCAATTCACGCACCTCTTCTTGGAGAAGTATATTCCAGCTTCACAGAGGGAGGAGTTACTGGGTCAGTTCAAGCAGCTCTAGCATGGTCAAATATTAGTGACCGACTATGAGGCAAGATCATTGAGTTGTCTCGTCATGCAACTATAATACTTACCACAAATGCAGAAAGAGTGTGGAGGTTCATTGTAGGGCTTGCACTATGAGATTCAGGTTTCTATGGCCCGAGAGGCAGAGATGGGGAATCCGTACTTCCAGGTTGTGAAGATAGCTTAGAGGATTAAGTGTATCCATAACCAGAGCAGAGAGTTCACGTCAAGGGATAAGCGACCTCGGCATTCTGGTGTATTCAGTGGCACCTCGTTTAGAGGCAGAGGTCAGTTCATGAGGGGCCATCCTAGCAGGCCTAAGTATTTAGCAGCACAACCTCTTCGAGGTGCTCTAGTACGACCTTACTTCCATGCCATTCCAGAGAGCACCTACTGTCCACTAACTATTCAGGCTTCCTCCAGTAGGTATCCATGTTATCAGGGTTAGATCCAGAGTTAGCAGTTTCCCACTCTAAGAGGGTGTTTCGGGTGCGGGGAGTTTTGTCATATGAAGAGATTTTGTCCCAGACTTCGGGGCAAAGGCAGTGCAGCAGGACCATCAGCCCATCATTACAGCACTAGCTTTTGCACAGCCCGTCCGAATGACAAGAGGTGGAGGGTAGGTGGGTAGGGGTCGCCCTAGAGGTGGAGTCCAGTCAGGTGGTGCTCCAGCTAGATTCTATGCCTTTCTAGCCAGACCAAAGGCAGTAACCTCCCACGCAGAGATCACATGTATTATGTTTGTCTGCCGAAGATATGCTTTGGTACTATTTGATCCAGGGTCTACCTATTCCTATGTCTCTTCTTTCTTTCCTCCTTATCTGGATGTATCTCGTGAGTCCTTGGGTGTTCCTGAATATGTGTCCACATTAGTAGATGATTCTATTTTTGTTGATCGGGTTTACTGGTCCTGTGTAGTGACTTTCTAAGGGTATGGGACCAGAGCAGATCTTTTATTGCTCGATATGATTGACTTCGAGGTTATCTTTGGCATGGATTGGTTGTGTCCTTACCATATCATTCTCGATTGCCATGCCAATACTGTTACCTTGGCGATGCCAGAGTTGCCTAGGATAGAGTGGAGAGGTTCATCTATTAGTTTATCCAGTCTGGTTATTTTTTCTTGAAGGCTCGACATATGTTTGAGAAGGGTTGTTTGGCCTATTTGACCATTGTTCAAGCAACTACTGTGGAGACTCCCAAGATAGATTCAGTGCCTGTGGTGCGGGAGGTTTTTGATATATTTCCTGCTAATTTATCGGGCATGCCACCTGATCGTGATATCGATTTCGGCATTGATTTGGCACATGCACCCATCCTATCTCTTTTCCGCCTTATCGTATGGCTCATGTGGAGTTGAGAGAGTTAAAGGAGCAGGTTCAGGAGTTTCTCAAGAAGAGATTCATCAGGTCGAGTGTGTTTCCATGGGATGCAATAATATTATTTGTGAAGAAGAAGGATAGGAGCATGCAGATGTGCATTGATTACCGCCATCTGAATAAGTTCACTATCAAGGACAAGTATCCGGTGCCACGCATTGATGATTTATTTTATCAACTTCAGTGTGTTAATGTGTTCTCGAAGATCGACTTGAGATCCGGGTATCATAAACTAAGGATTCGTGCTTTGGATGTTCTAAAGAAGACATTCCGAACTAGATATGGGCATTATGAGTTTCTAGTGATGTCTTTCATCTTGACTAATGCTCCGGCAACATTTATGGATATGATGAATCGGGTATTCCGTCCATATCTTGACTCATTTATCATTGTCTCCATTGATGACATATTGATCTACTCGCGTAGCATGAAGTAGCACAAGCAGCATTTGAGGATAGTGCGAGTTCTGGTTATATTATGTGGCATTTTTGGGGTATGTTGTGTCAGGTAAGGGTATTAAGGTAGATCCCAAGAATATCAAGGCAGTCCAAAGTTGGCCTCGTCCTACCACATCGATCGAGATCAGGAGTTTCTTGGGGCTAGCAGGTTATTATCGTAGGTTCGTAGAGGGATTCTCGTCTATTGAAACTCCTTTAACAAGACTAAACCAGAAGGGTGTTCAGTTTATATGGTCCGATGATTGCGAGGCTAGCTTTCTAAAGCTCAAGACATCATTGACTACATCACTAGTGGTAGTTTTGCCTTCCAGTTCAGGCATGTACTTGTGTATTGTGACGCTTCACGCGTTGGGTTGGGTTGGGTTGTGTATTGATGTAAGAAGGTGAGGTATTGCATATGCTTCACGTCAGTTGAAGCCCCCACGAAAAGAATTACTTGTGCATAATTTGGAGTTGGTTGTGATAGTTTATGCTCTCAAGATTTAGAGGCATTATCTTTATGGAGTGTTGTGTGAGGTTTACACCAATCACTGCAGTTTGCAGCATCTACTTAAGTAGAAGGATCTTAATTTGAGGCAGCGTAGGTGTCTTGAGTTACTAAAGGACTATGATATCACCATTCTTTATCATCGGAGCAAGGCAAATGTGGTCGCAGATTCCTTGAGCAGGAAGGCAAAGAGTATGGGCAGTCTGGCATTCATTCCAGAGAAAGACAGGTCATTGGCTTTGGACATTCAATCCTTATCTAACTGACTTGTGAGGTTGGATATTTCATAGCCCAATCGAGTTTTTACATGTGTTGTGGAGCGAATTAAGGCTCGTCAATACGATGATCTACACTTGTTGGTTCTTAGAGAGACGGTACTGTGAGGTGATGCCAAAGAGGTGACTATCGGAGATGATGCTATTTTGCAACTCCAAGGTCACTTATGTGTTCCTATGTTGATGACCTGAAGGAGTCGACTCTAGAAGAGGCACACAATTTGCGTTATTCCATTCATCCAGGTACCACGAAGATGTATCGCGACCTAAGGCAGCATTACTGGTGGCGACGGATGAAGAAGGATATAGTTTAGTATGTGGTGAGATGTTTGAATTGATAGCAGGTTAAGTACGAGCACCAAAGGTCAGGTGGCTTACTTCAGCAGATGGTTATATTGGAGTGAAAATAGGAGCGCATCACTATGGATTTCGTGGTTGGTTTGTCGTGGACATTGAGAAAATTTGATGTTGTTTGGGTCATTGTCGATAGACTGACCAAGTCTGTGCACTTTGTTTTGGTGATGACTACATATTTCAGAGAGGTTGGCCCAGATTTATATCCAAGAGATCATCTGGTTGCATGGCGTGCCTATTTCCATTATTTCATATCGAGGCACTCAGTTCACCTTACATTTATAGAGAGTAGTACATAGTGAGTTGGGTACCCGAGTAGAGCTCAGCATAACCTTTCATCCGCAGACCGACGGACAGTCAGAGAGGACAATTCAGATTCTGGAGGATATGCTCAGAGCATGTGTGATTGACTTTGGAGGGAAGTGGGACCTATTTTTACCATTCTTCGACTTTTCTTATAACAAAAACTATCAGTCCAACATCGAGATGTCTCCATTTGATGCCTTGTATGGTCAACGGTGTCATTCCCCCATCGGTTGGTTTGAGCCCGGTGAGTCTAGGTTATATGGTACTGATTTGTTAAATGATGCCTTGGACAAGGTAAAGTTGATTTAGGAGAGACTTCACACATCACAGTCCAGGGAGAAGAGTTACGCGGATCAGAAAGCGCATGATTTGTCATTTATGGTAGAGGAGAAGATACTTTTGAAAGTCTCACCGATGAAGGGTATCATGAGATTCGGTAGGAGAGGCAAGTTGAGTCCGAGGTTCATCTGTCCATTCGAGGTTTAGGAGCGAGTGGTGAGGTTGCATACAGGCTTCCTTTGCCTCCTAGCCTATTGGGATTTCATCCATATTTCATGTGTCTATACTCCTGAGGTACCGTGCCGACAGGTCCCATGTGTTGGATTATATCACAGTTCAAATGGATGAGAGGTTGAGTTATGAGGAGGAGCCAGTTGCCATTATTAATAGGCAGGTCCGCAAGTTGAGGTCCAAGGAGATTGCAGTGGTGAAGGTTCAGTGGAGGGGTCAACTAGTTGAAGAGGAAACTTGAGAGACCGAGGAGGACATGCAGATCAGATATCTACACTTATTAGGCACTTCAAGTATGATTCTAAACTCGTTCGAGGAAGAACGTTTGTTTAAGAGGTGGAGAATGTAACGACCCAACCGTTTTTCATTCTAGAACCTTGTTCCCCTATTTAAGACTTTTCGTATGTGCTTTTTCTATTTTATAACTTTCAGGGGCGGTTGGTTTGGTTTTGGAAGGATTCGGGTTGAATTCGAAAACACTTAGTTCTATAATAATGGCCTAAGGTGGCCAAGTTTGACTTAAGTCAATACTTTAAGTAAACGACCTCGGAATTGGGAGTTGAATGTTCCAAAAGATTCGCATGGTGAATTTGGACTTGGAATTATGTTCGAATCGAGTTTCGGGTTGACCTGGAGCGCATCGACGCTTATTGTTAGAAGTTGGATTTTGAAGGTTTTAGAATTTTCTAAGTTTGACTTAGGGTGGACTTTGGTGTTATCGGATCTCATTTGGCATTCCGAGCCTAGGAGTAGGTTTGATATGTCATATCGGACGTGTGTGTGAAATTTGGTGTCATTCCGAGTTGTTTAAGTATGATTCATCATGTTCGGAGTTAGTTGGAAGAAGTTTGAAGTTTGAAAGTTAATTAGTTTGCTTTAGAGTGTGATTCTTGGTTACGAA
>AWOL01S0012409.1:0-17687 GCA_000715115.1 Nicotiana otophora
CACATTATAGCAATACGTTCCATATTTGGTGACAAATGAAGTTTTTTCCTGGTCCTCCGAGTTCATCTAGATCTGATTATACCCGGAATAGGCATCGAGAAAAGTGAGGATCTCGTGGCCGGCCGTGGCATCGATCATGTGTTCGATGTTGGGCAGCGGAAAGGAATCTTTGGGGCAGGCTTTGTTCAAATCCTTATAGTCCACACACATTCCAAGTTTGATCCCTTTTTTAGGCACTATAACTACGTTGGCTAACCATTCAGGATATTTCCCTTCCCGAATGGACCCTACTTTGAGAAGCATGGTGACCTCGTCTTTTATGAATGCGTGCTTTCCCTCGGCCTGGGTCTTCTCTTTTGCTTCACCGGTCTGAACCTGGGGTCCAAGCTTAGCCGATATGTTGTTATGTCCAGCGGGATCCCTGTAATATCTAAATGGGACCAGGCAAAACAATTGATGTTATCGATAAGAAATTGAACGAGTTTCTTCCTGAGTTAGGGGCTCAACCCCGTTCCCAAGTATACATGTCGCTCGGGACAGTGCTCGATTAATATGACTTGCTCTAGCTCCTCGATTGTTGATTTGGTGGCGTCGGAGTCATCGGGGATCATAAAAAATCGATGAACCCTTTGATCATCATCCTCTTCGATCTTCTGGTTATCTGACTGGGTCGAAGCTGATATCTGTGATTGCTATTTGGTGTCCCGTTCTCCTTCTAAGCTTGATCCCTTTTATCGACGAAAGTGAGGATATTGGTTTTTCTTCCTTGACGACGAACATTTACTTCGCAACTAGTTGCTCTCCCTACACCATTTTGACACCTCTTAATGTCGGGAATTTGAGGGCCTGGTGTAGGGTCGAAGGTACAACTCTTATGTTGTGGATCCATGGCCTTCCGAAAAGGGCGTTGTACCTCATATCGCCTTCGATCATGTGAAACTTTGTTTCCTGGATGGTTCCGGCCGCGTTTATTGGTAGGATTATCTCGCCTTTAGTGGTTTCACATGCCATATTGAACCCGTTTAGAACTAGAGTTGCGGGTACGATCTGGTCCTATAGGTCGAGCTGTTCTACGACCTTTAATCGGATGATGTTGGCCGAGCTACCTGGATCGATTAACACATGCTTAATTTTAATTTTATTCGTGAGTACGGATATTACCAGTGCGTCGTTATGAGGTTGGATAACCCCTTCTGCATCTTCATCATCGAAGGATAAAGTCCCCGTGGGTGTGTAATCTTGAGTTCGAGATCAATTTTCCCTCACAACCGATATTTTAGTACATTTAAGCACTGGTCCCTGAGGAGTATCGATGCCGCCGATGATCATGTGAATGACGTGTTATTGTTGTTCTTGCTCGTTTTGCTTGCTGGAATCCCTATTTTAAAGATGGTTCTTTGCCCTATCTCAGAAATTCCCGAAAGTTCTCTTTGTTAAATAAGCGGGCTATTTCCTTTGTTAGTTGCCTGTAATCTTCCGTTCTGTGGCCATGGGTACCATGATATCCGCACGTTGATTGGGATTTATTTGGGCAGGATCGGTCTGCATAGGTCAAGGCCATTTAGTGTCTTTGATGCGTCCGATAGCCGACACGATAGCGAATGTACCAACGCTGAAGTTATATTCTCATAGTCGAGGTGCTTCTATAGGATCGGCATATTTATCAAAGCCGTTCTTACTCATAAGTCCCCGAGAATTTTGCCCTCGATAAATCCTTCAATTGTTCCGAACTGTATTGCATGCTGAATCGTTGTTCACCCGATCTGCGACGTACAGTCGATATCGATCTCTGTTCGACCTTTTCTCTCTGTCGATCTCTTTTTGATTCTTAGTAGTTGTCCTATTCTGAAGCTCGGTTCCACACGGAGCTCCCAACTGATCATCCTCCACCCTAATTTTCGATTGGTGTCGGTTGTGTACATCAGCCCACGTTATCGTTGGATACTCGACCAAATTTTGTTTCAGCCGATGTGATGTTGTTGAACTTAGCTCGTTCAACCCTTGGGTGAAAGCTTGTTCGGCCCAATCGTCTGTGACTAGTGGTAATTCCATGCGTTCCATTTGAAATCGGGATACGAATTCCCTCAGCATTTCGTTCACCATTTGCTTTACTTTGAAGAGGCCTGATTTCCTTGTTGCAACCTTTATGGCACCAGTATGTGCCTTTACGAATGAATCTGCTAACATGGCAAAAGAATCGATGGAATTTGGAGGTAAATTGTGATACCATATCATTGCTCTCTTCGAGAGGGTCTCCCAGAACTATTTCAACAATACGGATTCAATCTCATCGTCCTCCGAATCATTACCTTTGATGGCACATGTGTAAGAGGTGACATATTCGTTAGGATCGGTGGTACCGTTATATTTGGGAATTTCGGGCATACGGAATTTTTTGGGGATTGGTTTCGGTGCCGCGCTTGAGGGGAAAAGGCTTTTGTGTGAAATTTTTTCGAATCAAGCCCCTTTATTATTAGTGGAGCCCCCGAGATTTGATCTACCATAGCATTGTATGTTTCCACCTTCTTGTCGTTGGCTTCGACTCATTTTGTGAGTTCCTCGAGCAATTTAGTAATTCTGGGAGCAGTCCCCGATTCTTGCTCGTTTGATTTCACTACGGCAGGCTCTGTTCTGGGGTGATGGCTCTGTTCTGGGGTGATTTCTCGAAGTGGATTGGGAATCGGCCTGCTTTGTGCGCGAGTTTGGCTCTGTAACTGAGCTATCGCTACTTGTTGGGCTTATAGCATCTCGAAGATCATACGTAAGATGGCCCCGATTTCCCCCACATTTTGGGTGTCTTGGGCTACGGATCGAGTACCGCCCTCAATGCTTCTTTCCGGTTCGGAACGCTGATTCGCCTCCAAAGCTATTTGTGAATTGACGTCCAATGGTACTTCGGCTCGAATTTCGGGTACTTCGATTCGAGCCTCGGTGCCATTGTTAAGTGGCATTCTGGTACCAGGTGCCAAGTTGTTGGTTTCATCTTGAAGGTCGGCTTCATGGTCGATTGGTAAAGCCATTGCTGATTTGAAGTTGCAAGCTGGCGTATACTTTAGATTTATGTCAAACGATCGTTGTTACCCTTAGCCCCACGGTGGACGCCAAACTGTTTACCGGAAAAATCGGATAACGTTAGATTTTGTGTATGGTTCTAAGGGTATGCGATACAATTTGACATAAATCGTGAGGAGAAGTAGAAATACTTAGATTCTTAGCTTATGAGAATGCAAATAGTAGGGAATGAGAATGAATGAGATAAAGCAAAGTAACACAAATGGACGTCTTTCAATAAGAGAAGTGATTTTTTGTCTCTCCCCTTTAGCGTACAAGGGTTCCTCCTTTTATATAAGAAGGTCATTACAAAAAAGACAATAAAATAAGGCATGCAGTGGAAGGCCCATGATGACTTGTCTCTTCCTTGATTTCTACCAAGATTCTCTCTCTTGGTGTGGTCGCAACGACTTTTGTTTGTGGGCTCGATACTGGCTCGAACTCGTTACTAGGTCGGGTCCTTCGGTCTTGGCTCGAGTTCGACCTTCGAGATGGGCGTCGCGCATTTCCGACTTCGAAGCAGCCTTGCGGATCGATTCGGTCACGGGCTCGATAGAGCTATCGAGACAACTCCTTGAGCGACCTTCGGGCTCGAGGCTCGTTAATACCGAACTCGGAGCTAACTCCCAAAAATCTCGTTCCAACTCATTCCGACTCTTTAACACTCGAACTCGATCGGACGTAAGAAGGCCGAAATCTATTTTGACCGTATACAGTTATAATTTTATTTCATATGTTATGGATTTACTCTCTATGCAATAATTTATATTTTATGTAATTAAATAAAGACCATTTAAAAATCAAATCACATAGAAATGTCCAAACCAAAAAATGGTTTTTAAAATTTTATGTAAGATCTCAACATAAAATTTCAAGTTAAGTATTTGTACGTAGTCTCTGAACTTTTAAACATGGTGGGTTAATTTACATATACTGAATTTAAACTAAATCCAACAGTTCCTCAAGTTAAATAATCTCAATAGTCATTAAAGTAACCTTAGCCACGTGGATATCACATAGACATTAAAGTACAAATTAATACTATATGTGATGAGAATTTTAATGGACCTCACGTTATTAATTAAATATTGTGCATGACAGATTTTCAAATCTAACCTTAAGCGAGACTATCTGCTTGTCCTCCATCAGTAGAGTATAGTATGGATGGAATATAGTGAAACATTATGAAACCACAAAAATGCTCCCTGATTATCCTCACTTATATATTAGTAGTAGATATTTATTTATCTATATTTATATTTATTATAAACAACAATAACAACAACAACAACAACTCAGTATAATTCCACTAGTGGGACCCTCGGCATCCTTCCCTCCAAGAACTTCCCACATTGCTCTTGGGGTGACTCGAACTCACAACCTCTTGGTTGGAAGTGGAGGGTGCTTACCATCAGAGCAACTCACATTGTCTCTTTATATTTATTATAAAAGTATGAATATAATATCGATTTATAAAAATAATCTTATAATATTAAGTATAATAACTCACCATAAAAGGACATAATTAAAATTTTAGACATTAGCCTTGTAGTTGAAAAGAGTGTGAAAAGCAGTATTTCACTTGAATACTCGTTAAATTAATAGTAATATTTTATAAGTATTTACAAATACTAAAATGCTTTCGGTTTACATTAAAGTGCAAATTAACTTTTTCATTTCAGACTTATTGGCATGAGGTTAAAGAACTATATCAACATATCTAACTTTTAGTGTAAACTTATTTAGGTAATAGGAGTATTATTTAATTTTAAGTATATTATGCATATTAATAAATTTCTGGTAAGCTACAACAAACAAGAATAGTTATGTTTCATTTCTAAGTAAGTTGGAGATTATTATTAGTTCAATGAATCAAAATTATTAGTACTAGTTAAAGTAGTTACAAGATACTTTATCGGTCATAGTATGAAAAACAGTTGTTAACTGCCTAAGGTGTCATTTTTTTTAAATCGTGATAAGGACATTAATTTCGAATAGAATTAAGAATATCGATACAAATGCTCCAATGGGAGTAAGAATTTTCAGGAATATTTGGAACTGTCTATTTTGGAGCAGAAAAACGGTTTTCAAGTATTTTTTCTATGTTTAGTTTTGGATATTAGCCCGTACCGATATAAATTTCATATTAAAATGATAGCATTAGCATTCCATACAGAAAATGGGATCGCTAATCCCATGGGATATTCTTGCCTATCAAATAATTGAACCAAACAACCCCTAAATGCAATACCGAGCGAATGAACCGGGTTGGACGATTGAAAAAGATTGTTGTTATTGGGCCTATGTTAGACGATTGAAAAAGATTTTTTATTGGGCCTGCGTTAGACGATTGAAAAGGATTTTTCCTATTGGGCCTATGTTTAGATGATATCTTCATATGAAGATTTAACCCAAATAATCGTACATCCAAACACTTAAACTAAAAATAGCGGTGGAGGTATAAATTATGCATAATTTATGTATAATTATATATAATCTATGTATATGACTAGAAAAAATAAATAATGATTATGGCCGGCTATTTGTGAAAAATCCCTTTTCTTATTGGGCCTAACTATGATCAGGGCCACATAGTACCATCTTAGAGAAGGTTTGAAGCAAATGGTAGACACACTTATGTTGTATCTCCAATTTAATAAAGGAATTTTTTCGTTCCTATACACTATTTGAAACTTTATTACTAAAAATGTTCATGTTTAGTTAATTACCCGACCTAAACAAGTTTTATCTACAAAATATATATATTCCACCTTTAAAGACTCTTAGTCCATTATTAGTGCCTTCAATCAAGGGATTTAGTTACATCCTTTTCCTTTTTTTTCTCTTATCTTTCTTCTCTCCGGAATATTGGTACGGGATCCCTCCTACAACTGCTTTGAACCCTTGGGATCTATGAACAGATGTGTCTACTCAATAAACTATTCAAAGTTGTTTTCTTGTTACAAATTAATATTAGAAAAGGTGAACAAATATTTGTTTGTTATAGAAGAAGATGACCTCACAAACATGGGAAAAATCAAAGAATAACCCATGAGGTTTCAGTGTTTGGTCAATTGCTCTAAACTTGTTCTATTTATTGTAGTAGTATTCTTTACCTGTGAAAATCGTTTGAAATTTTGGCAAAAGTTCTGATGTTGATAGACCTGCTCCTTGGCCTTTTGAGGCACAAAAAAAGGTTCACATTGAAACAAGGACGAAACTGGACATCAAACGGTCAAATCTCGTGACTGAGCTCAAGGCAGGTAATGGAAAGTCATTAATCGAACAACTCAAAGTTAGGAAATTTATTTTAGTTTAACTCAAATTTATTTTTCTAATATCAACGTGAATATTTTTCATACAACTAATTATATATTATACAACTTATCTACAATTTTCACACATTATTTTTACCCAATTATATATAACCACAATATCATACCACTTAAATATATATTATATAATATGTCTTGTATATTTTGTATCTGATTTATAAATAGTAAAAACAAATTTTATATACCTAATTATATATTATACTACTAATCTAACTTATCTACAACTTTCATATATTGTTTCTACCCAGTTATATATAACTACAATATCATACAACTTAAATACAATTTTTATACAAAATTTATACAATATTGTTCAACTTTCATACAATATTTAAATTAAAAAATATATATAAACAACAGAATGCAATTTACCTACAATTTCACATAAATTTATTACAATTGCGTAAGTATAATGTATATCGTTTCTTCTTCTTCTTCTTCTTCTTCTTCTTCTTCTTCTTCTTCTTCTTCTTCGAGTTTCAATCTGAAATTCAGCCAAAATCAAGTCTAATATTCACCAAAACATCCTCAAAATTGAGATATAAACTTCAAACAATATTTCAAATTGTTTGCAATAACACTCAATACAAACAAATAATGGTTTTTGAAAACTCATATTCGAATTCAAAGTTTCAAAGCTTTTTAATGGCTGTTAGTGGTGAAATTGTTGCTCTATATTACTGGAATTAGGGATTGAGAGATAGAGAGCGACGTAGAGAGAGCAAGAGAGAGAGAGAGAGAGAGAGAGAGAATAGGGATGAAAAATAATTGATTCCTAATATAAAGGGATACTCATTTAATTTCTAAAGTGTATATAATTGGTAAATTTGTATATAGGATGTAATTAAATTGAAACCTGAGTAGGAAGAGTAATAAAGTTTCAAATAGTGTATAGGAATGTAAAAATTCCTTTGTATATATATACGTCCTATATGTTATATGCAAAAAATGATTATAAATTTTATACACTTTTTGGTCTATCGAATATAAAAAGTTTCGATAAACCAAAAAGTGTATAAAATTTATAATCATTTTTGCATATAACATATAGGACGTATATATATACAAAATATATATATATTTATTCGGCTATTATTTTGAGAGCGGTTATACAATTATCTTCGTTAATAAATAAATGCGGGTCTATGTCTTATTCGAATATATAAATATTCATACAAATAAAATGAAAATATTCGATTTTTAGAATTCTTTCGTCTGTCTCCTCTTAATTTAATTCGAATATAATTCTGATTGGATGCGACTTATTTATAAGCCCTTAATTGTTGCTGTTTTTTTCTTTTATGGATGAAAGAATGTGAGTTTTTAACCATAGACCAACATTACTTGCGTTAAATTTTTGTAATATGCCACTGAGTTGATACTCTCATCCAATTATATATGGATCAAGAAACGTTTGAACATGTGTTTTGGAATTGGACAAAATAAAAAACTGTTCGGTCGGCTGAAATTAATAGCATTCGCTAGCCAAAAAATATATAAATACATATATTATACGCATATAATACCAATATATACAAATAATACACATTTTATTGGTTATTATTCTTAGAACCGACTAAAAATATAAATTTCTCTTTGGAATTTGTAAGAGCAACATGGACTAGGGTGAACACCTAAATTTCTTTTTAGCTTTGCTATATTTTTTTTAATATAGGGTAAGAATTAAAAATAATTTAAAAGGTCAAATTATTACTATTAGTATTATTTTTATTTTTTATCTTTATTTTAAACTAAAATAAATTAATTAAAAAACTGAAAAAATTAAATACTTTTTTTATTTTCGGATGGGAATAAAATAATAAGAAAATTAAAAGTATGGAATAAAAAAGTAAAAGTAAAAGTAGATGGAAATTGTTTAATAAAAAAAAATAAAAGAAAATGGAAAATTTTAAAAAATAAAAGTAAAACAATGTGGAAATTTAAAAAATAAAAAGTAAAAGAAAGTTGGAATTAAAAAATAAAGTAAAGGTACTTGTAAATTGTTTTAAAAAAAAGTAAAATAAAGTGAAAATTAAAAAAAAAAAAAGCAAAGTAAAATAAGTGAAAAATAAAAAAGGTAAAGCAAACAAAGTGGAAAATTTAAAATTAAAAATAAAAATAAAGGAAAGTGGAGAATTATTTTGTTTAAAAAAGAAGAAAATGGGAAGTGGGATTTCTTTTTAATTAAAAAAATAATAATAATAAATAATAATAAACATAATAATCTGAAACAATTCTGAATTTTTTTTCTATATATAGAAGAGAAATGTGAGGAGAAGAGAGGGGGAAGGAGAAAAAAAGAAGGGAGGAGGGAATCGAGAGAAATTATTTTTTCTTCTTCTACGCTAAGAAAATTTCTACTCGTGTCATTCTTTCTTTGTCTTTCTTTCAAACTATCCAGCAAGTCATCACCCAAAACCAAATAAAAATACTTCATAACATCCCTTTTTATACGCCAAAAAGTGGAGACAATAGTCAAGGTCGGGGATTACGTTGGAGCTCCGTTCACTAGGTTTAATGTTATTCGTCGCTTATGCTTGTTCGACGTTCGTCTGAGTTATTGTACCTGTTCTTGGAGTATCATTTAATTGAAAAATTTGCATTAAAGATTTATTCTTCCCTCTATTCTTTTTATCTTATTTCATATGATTTTATTTATTTGCCTTTAAACTTTATAAATAATAATATAAGCTAGACCTTAAATGTTATATGCTTAATCATGTTTTTGGAAATATGGTATTCAAACTTGCTTTAAAGTTGGGAAGATTTGGACCCTAATGAGTTTGGGCTTCAATTGTTGGGTTGTCGGGTATTGGTATATGATGGTTTATTTATACAAATATCTAAAACCATATACTTCTTCCACAAGTAATTCCATAATTCATGGCCTTCACAATAATCTCAAACTTAGGAAAGAAACAAATCATGAATGCGCTAGAATGCTTTAGGCTTACTCATAATTAATTGAATCATCGTGATTATGTATACATTCGCGTGACATAATTACGATTCCCAAAACTAAAATCAAGGTATGCATTCGTGCAACTTTGGGCGAAACATCCTTAAATATAATAAAAATGCTATCAATTGCGTGCACGTACACTTGACATGATTTTGGCACAATAAACAAAACGGATTCACACATGTAATCTATTTCAAAGATAATTTCATATTTTAATATAAAAACGGACGGATAAAATATGAAAACCAATAAATCACAGTTTATCTAAAATTAATTCAAGCCAAGTTGTAGTTAATAAAGCGACAGTGCTAGAACCACGATACTCGGGGAATGCCTTGCATCTTCTCCCCGGTCAATATAATTCCTTACCCGGACTTTCTTTTCGCAAACCATTAATAATAGAGTCCAACATTCCTTTGACTAGAGATTCAAATAAAAGGTAACTTGGAACACCCAAAAAATCAATTCCAAGTGGAGACTCTGTAAATAGAATAATCCCTATTCAAATTTGTCACTTTAATTGGAAAAACTCTTTAACCCATAACAATCCATAACACACATATCTTTTGGTGGTATAAAACACCCCCCCTCCCCACAAGATTTTAAACATACAATAACATAGCCTCATGTCGGATCCCTAGTAGGAACGTTTGTTTGCATCATGTGCATTTGACTTATTATTTGTGCATTTAATTGTTTCGGCTTGCATGTTGATAGACTTCTAAAATAGGGGAGTAAAATCAAGAAAAATCAAGAGCGGGATAGGAAAGGGAAAATTCACTCGGTTTTGAAAAACTGAGTTATTTGAAAAATTCTTACTCTACCGAAATCTTGAAAAAAAAGGGAAAAAAAAGAAAAATTATTTCAAAATGAGTCAAAAAATCATGTTTTCCGTGTTGTGTCAAAACTGACCGAAATACGAGGATCTGATTCTTATCGGATGTGAGATACGTCGGCAAACCTCATCAGTTCCGACCCCAATTTAAAAAAAAAAACAAAAATATTTTCCCTTTCCTTGATTCCCTCTTTAGAATTCTTTCCTTAGAAAATCCAAAAAATAAAAATAAAAATCAAATATAAAAATATTTTCCTTCTTTTCTAAAGTCTTTCATTCAAAAAAATAAAAGACTTTCAAATCAAAATCGAAAATATTTTCTTCCTTCTTTATAATTCTTTCTTTAAAAAAAATAAAATTCAAAATTTCATAAAAAGGAAAAAGAAAACTCAAAATAATAATAATATTTAAAAGTTTTTATATAAAAAAAGGAAAAACAAAATGGGTTAGTCTATTCCTGATCTCCCTGAACTACGTAATGATCTGATTCATGCGGCGTCATGATACGTCGGCAAACCCCATTGGATTCGATCATAGCCATAAACAAATTGAGTGAAAAAATAAATCGAAAAAAAAAGAAAAAAATTTGAGTGAAAAAGAAAGAAAAGAGTGACAAATGAAACAAACAACAACAACAATAACAACCCAGTATAATCCCACTAGTGGGGTCTGGGGAGAGTAGTTTGTACGCAGACCTTACCCCTACCCTGGGGTAGAGAGGCTGTTTCCAAATGACCCGCGGCTTGGGGTGACTCGAACTCACAACCTCTTGGTTGGAAGTGGAGGGTGCTTACCATCAGAGCAACCCATCTTGTCAAGACAAATGAAACAATAACAGAGAAAAATAAAGAGTGAAAAACAACAAAAAGAGAAAGAAAAAGAAATCAAGATATGAAAAAAAAAAGTTAAAAAAAAAAAGCCTCCCTCGAAGGAATCAGTCCACCAATGTTGGTAAATCATACTCGAGCTTGTTCCAAAAGCTAGTGAGGATAGGTCTACTGCAACCAGTAGCCCCGAACCGACCAAACTCTGAGTCCCCCTCGCACCAGGCAAAATGCTAGATGTGAATATAACTCTGGAGGAGTGGGACATTATATGGAAAACTGTTGGACTTTTAAGAGAGCAGTGGAAGACCTCATCGAGGACAATGCAATAATGCTTAGGGATGAAGAGCCCTGTAATATGGTGAACAATCATCTGCCTACTCACACCAATGGGCCAGTAGTCGGAATGATCTGTGAAGATGATGATTTGATCTGGCTCTCAAGGTCATTGCAGCCATTGGCGAGACAGAAGAAAAGCAATAAAAAAAAAGGTCTCCAAGCCTAAAAGTCCCCCATCACACGGGAGTCTCGGTAGCCAGTCTTGCTATCCTTTCTGTGTTCAGATTATCTCAGGGTGTGATCCACATATTTTACTTTATTATCTTACTTTCCAATGTAAACCCTTCAATCTTTATAATTCAAATAAATATTTCAGTAAAGTAAAAAATAAAAATTAAATGAAATTAATATTTCATTGTCGAGGAATGTCTCTTTTCTTAATCTTGTCATTTTTCTTATTCTCTTTTTAGTTTTGTTAGTAAAGATTTTAATGACATGACATGCTTGCGGACTTCATGCCTAGATCCTAAAATGATGTCAGACCTCGAAATAATAAATCAAGAAGCATAATGTATTGAAGATAAGGCTTGTGAGAAAATAAATAAAGAATTGGAACAATAGGCCTAGGCCAAGTCCGAATGAAATCAGAAGAAGTTGAAATTTCCTCTCTTCGAATTATTGTTGAAATAGAGATTGAGGATAAAGATTGGGTCAAGAATCGATTAGAACAATTGACACTGATTGATGAAAAGCGATTGGCCGCAGTTTGTCACGAGCAGTTGTACCAACAAAGAATGACTAGTGCCTACAAAAAGAAAGTGCGGCCCAAAAAATTTGAAGTGGGGTAACTCGTTCTCAGATGTATCCTCCCGCATCATGAAGAAGCTAAAGGAAATTGGCTCCAAATTAATGCAGTCAAAAAGGTACTATGGTTGACCCTTCACGAAACTTTAATGCTCTTTGATTGAGATGACGACGGCTTTCATTCTCGCTACCTAAACATCATTAAACCTTTTTTCTAACCCTTTGAGTTGGTTACCTTTATTTGATTACACTCTTTGGAACCTGAAGGAGTTGTTGAAAAAACAAATAAGAAATAAAAAAAAAGGAAAAGGAAAGAGAAAGAAAACAAAACATACAGAAAGACGAAAAAAAAAACACTTCATGTTACCTTGAACTACGTTCGACTTGATTCCGAAAGGATACGTAGGCATCCTCTCTCTAGGGTTCAGTCACACCAAAATAAAAATTCACATTACCAAAAAAATAAAACGAGGGTAGATGTTACAATGGTTCGGCGATGGTTTCGCCTTAAAGGTTTCAAAGTTGTAATTCAATCCAAATACTTTTTACCCAAATCATTTTCAAGTCCTTACGACCAATACGAGAATGTTCAAGAATTAGAGGATATAGTTACTTGGATCTGATACAACCAAATGAGAGAAATAAAATAAGAATGTCTCATTGGTGAAAATCCTGAGCAGAGAAAATAAAAATAAGAGAGTATTGTTAGTGAAAACCCACAAAGGGCACTATAAGGCGATGGTGATAAGAGAAATGAGAGAGGTTAGTTAGTGAAATCCGCAAAGAGCACTACTGATCGAAAAAAGTATCTTCACAACCATTTACATCGACACAGCCCTGGGCAAGGTTTCTCAATTTCGAGGCAAATGTTATGTTGAATTGCTGAGAGTCGGACGATTTACACAGATCATGCATCCAGTCCAAAAGGCATGTCATGTTCATTGAATTCCGCATGTACTCCCAGATAAGTCCTTTAATTTATGTTCCCCGAAAGGGACACCTCTTGTCTAAACTCATTCTCCATTCTATTATTATTTTCTTTGAATCCTTTTCGGTATAACTTCGTGTCAAAATAAAGGCAAAGAAAGGATGGTAAGACAGATTACAAGGCTCTCATTTGAAACGAACGGATACATTGAAAAGGCACCCAACCTCGGTAGGGGCATCACGTCAACCCCGATTGGCCATGGTGGTTGATGTTTTGAAATAAAAAACTCTCAAAAGGAGAAAATCAAATTGAAAGTGTCTACAAGGAAAAATGAAGTTAAATAGGTTAAGTACCAAGTGGCTAACTGTTTTAGCAAAGTTTGAAAAGCCAAATATTCCCCAATGCTTTGAAATTGAAAGTTTTGGAGGAAAGAAGTCGAAAGTGAAATGCCACAAAGGTAAAATAAAGTTAAAAAGGTTAAGTCCTACGCGACCAACCGTCATATAAAAGTTTGAAATGTCAAAGGCTCTCTAGGGCCAGAAATGCAAGTGGTACTCACGAAACATCTATTGGCAGGTTGAAATCATCATCAAAAGAAGATGGTCACAAAACCAAGTTGCCAAAGACATCAAGGCCACAAACCGACCACCACTTTTAAAACTCACAATTTTTCTTTCTGTAGAGCAGGAATAAAGGAGTGCAGAATGGCAATTCCCAAAGGACGAATGTCACCAAAGGTAAGTTTCCTCAAAATCTCCGCATTCCTTTATTTTTTAGCATGCATCACTACTGCTCATACCTCTCATTTTCGTAGCTTAACCGAGGTAGAACCTTTTCGTCTAGGGGGATCCAACTCATAGTTCGGGGTAGAAGTACTCTTCGTCCAGACTTATATTTCGTAGATTAACCCAGGTAGAACCTTTTCGCCTAGGGGGATCCAACCCATATTTCTGGGTAGAAGTACTCTTTGCCTAGACTTGTTTTTCGTAGCTTAACCCAGGTAGAACATTTTCTCCTAAGGTGATCCAGCTCATAGTTTCGGGTGAAGTACTTTTCGCTCAAGTTGTTTTTCGTAGCTTAACCCAGGTAGAACCTTTTCACCTAGGAGGATCCAGCTCATAGTTTCCGGGTAGAAGTACTCTTCGCCCAAGCTTGTATTTCTTAGCTTAACCTAGGTAGAACTCTTTCGCCTAGGGGGATCCAGCTCATAGTATCGAGTAGAAGAATTCTTTGCCTAGGGTTGTTTTACGTAGCTTAACGCAGGTAGAACTTTTTCGCTTATGGGGATCCAGCTCATAGTTTCCGGGTAGAAGTACTCTTCGCCCATGCTTGTTTTTCTTAGCTTAACCCAGGTAAAACCTTTTCGCCTAGGGGGATCCGGCTCATAGTTTCAGGTAAAAGTACTCTTCGCCCATGCTTATTTTACGTAGCTTAACTCAGGTAGAACATCTTCCCTAAGGGTATCCAACTCATAGTTTTTCGGGTAGAAGTACTCTTCGCTCAGGATGTTTACGCAGCTTAACCCAGATAGAACCTTTTCGCCTAGGGAGATCCATCTCATAGTTCCGGGTAGAAGTACTCTTCGCCCAAGCTTATTTTTCGTAGCTTAACCCAGGTAGAACTTTTTCATCTAGGGGGATCCAGCTCATAGTTCCGGGTAGAAGTACTCTTCGCCCAAGCTTATTTTTCGTAGCTTAACCCAGGTAGAACTTTTTCATCTAGGGGGATCCAGCTCATAGTTCCGGGTAGAAGTACTCTTCGCTCAGGTTGTTTTACGTAACTTAACCCACGAATATTTCCTAGTGCAAACTAGGGCAGAAATATATTGTTTGTTTGTTTGTTTGGGTGTCTGAGTAGGGTTTACCTCAAGTCATGAGGTTCGAGATGACCAAAATAAGATGTCTCAATTCAGAATAATAGAAAAGAAAAAATAAATGAATCCAAAATGGAAAAGCAATTGAAAAGATGTGGAATGCTCAAGACATGACTAAAGCCATGAGCATTGGAGTCCTGTTTTGATTAGAAGAAGCTATAGAACAATGAACTAGCACCTACAACTAGTGAGCATCAAGGTTTAGATCAGAATCTGCATGAAGAACCAGTCAAGACTCAAGATCAAGTTTGAGAAGACTCATAAATATGAATCTTGTAACTCATAGATGATAGACTTGTTTAGTTTTTTTTTTATAATAGCAGTATCACGAACCGAAGCCTCGACGGAACCTCACTCGACTCCTCAATTCATCATTCCGCCATTCTCCTTTAACTATACGTAGCCTGATTCTCCTATAACCCGGGATATGTAGGCTATCCAAAACCAGGACTCGGTTACACACTATCTTTTATTTATTTTCCTTTTGAATAACAGTTTGATAAAAAATTAGTCACATGGCCCACCTAGTCTTTGCCCGGAAACTCTTCATGTTTTCAAGCAAAGAGGGGCAGCTGTGAGCACCTATGTTTTTTACTATATTTGAATTTTTACCACCTTCTACTATGTAAATATTTTTAGAAATTTAATATATATTTTTTTTAGCTTTGTTATATTTTTTTAATATAGGGTAAGAATTAAAAATAATTTAAAAGGTAAAATTATTACTATTAGTATTATTTTTATTTTTATCTTTATTTTAAAATAAAATAATAATAAAAAAACTGAAAAAATATTTTTTTTAATATTTTCGGATGGGAATAAAATAATAAAAAAATTAAAAGTATGGAATAAAAAAGTAAAAATAAAAGTAGGTGGAAATTGTTTAATAAAAAAAAAGTAAAAAAAATGGAAAATTTTAAAAAATAAAAGTAAAACAATGTGGAAATTTAAAAAATAAAAAGTAAAAGAAAGTTGGAATTAAAAAATAAAGTAAAGGTAAAGCAAAAAAAATGGAAAATTTTAAAAAATAAAAGTAAAACAATGTGGAAATTTAAAAAATAAAAAGTAAAAGAAAGTTGGAATTAAAAAATAAAGTAAAGGTAAAGCAAAAAAAATGGAAAATTTTAAAAAATAAAAGTAAAACAATGTGGAAATTTAAAAAATAAAAAGTAAAAGAAAGTTGGAATTAAAAAATAAAGTAAAGGTAAAGCAAAAAAAATGGAAAATTAAAATATAAAAGTAAAGGAATGTGGGAAATTATTTTGTTTAAAAAAAGAAGAAAATAGGAAATGGGATTTCTTTTTAATTAAAAAACAAAAATAAAAAAAATTAATAAACAAATAAATCTGAAAAAATTTCGATTTTGTTTCTATAAATAGAAAAGAAATGTGAGGAGAAGAGAGGGAGAAGGAGAAAAAAAGAAGGGAGGAGGGAATTGAGAGAAATTGTTTCATTCTTTCTTCGTCTTTCTTTAAAACAGTCCATCAAGTCATCAACCAAAACCCAATAAAAATACTTCATAACATCCTTTTTTATACTCCAAAAAGTGGTGTCAATAGTCAAGGTCGAAGATTATGTTGGAGCTCCGTTCACTAGGTTTGATGTTATTCGTTGCTTATGCTTGTTCGACGTTCGTCTGAGTTAGTGTACCTGTTCTTAGAGTATCATTTAATTGAAAATTTTGTATTAAAGATTTATTCTTCTCTTTGTTCTTTTTATCTTATTTCATGTAATTTTATTAATTTGTCTTTAAACTTTATAAATAATAATGTAAGTTAGAGGTGTGGCAACTGGGTTTCAAATTCAGTTTTGTTCAAAAGGTCCAATATGTCTAGTTATTGGGCTTCCCTTGAGTTGATAATTTCTTGAATCATCAAAAAGCCGCTAATGCATAGCTACAAAAAGTTTCATTTTTCGACCCAAAAAGGTTTTATATTTCGACCCCCAAAAAATATTCCATTTTTCATCATCTTATTATATTTCCCATTTTAATATTGTAAATCTTACAGTATCAAAATCCAAAAATAGCCCGATTTTTTTTTTAATTCTAGATTTGCCTTGTAAATATCAATATGATCATATTCACAAATAAGTTCCATGGTAAAATGCTTAACGTGTTGTACATTGAGCTACGATGATCCTTCTCTTCTTGCTTATAGTGGAAATAATCGGTTACTCAAGAAAATCAAACTGTATCATTTTTTTTCTTATTTGCTTTGATATAGTTTAAAATTAAATCGTTAATTCATGTTATTTCTATTTATATCTAAGTCTTTGTATTTTGAACTAAAATGTCACACTTGATTCATGAGTAGTAAAACAATAATGTATGTGACTTATAATAGGATACAAATATTAATTATCATTTTAATGGTGATATGTCTCCCTTAAATAATTTACAAAATTCCATGTATAAATCCAAGGTCAGAGGGCATTAAATTTTTAAGATGGTGGGCAAAAAATTAATTAATTTTGTTTTACCTTATATTAATATAAAAAAAGATTGATAGAGATCCTTAGGAAAGAAACATACAAATGAGTTATACATTAAAAGTGGTTCCACCAAATCCTCAGCCATTGTCTTTTTAGCATCTTTTATGATTGCTACTCCCATGTGATTATGCTTCCTATCTCACAAGAAGGAGTAGAGTAGTAAATGAGTCTAGGTTGGGCTTTTAGACCTCCATGACCTTAATTATTGTCTTATGTGATTTAAAAATTAAATATCTCATTTTTTTTAAACTACTAAAAAAAGAATTAACATAATAGAATGAGACAAAAATACGAGAGAGAGAG
>AWOL01S0012410.1:17933-39514 GCA_000715115.1 Nicotiana otophora
GGTTAGACACAACACTTACCTCGCTCCAAAGGCCACTTAATTCTCAATCACAGCTTTTCCTTTGGAATTCACCTCCAAACCACTCGTATCTATTCAAAAATGACTCAATAATATCAAATATTTCTAAAGGAATCAATTATATTGCATAAATTAAATTTTCCAAATTTTCCTCCAAAAAGTCAAAATATTGACCCTGGGCCCGCTTTGGGCAAAACCCAAGGTTCGGACCAAAATCCTTTTACCCATTCATCCCCGAGCCCGAATATATAATTGGTTTTGGAATCCGACCTCAAATTGAGGTCTAAATTCCCAAATTCCCAAAATCACTACTTTTTACCCTAACCCTTAATTCTACCATGAAAACTCTAGATTTTAGGTTGAAATTTCAAGAAATGTAATGGGTAATTGAAAGAAAATGGTTTAGAATCACTTACCAATACTTTGGTAAAGAAAATGACTCTTGCAAATTGCCTCTACCCGTTTGGTTCTTGAAAATTATTGAAGAAATGGCTTAAACCCATGTTTGGAGTCTGTTTTAAGTCACTGGGCAGGCCTTCATCGCGTTTGCGAGAGGCCTGTCATGATCGCGATGCACAACGGCCTAAGGCCTTCATGTTCGCGAGTCTTTCTACGCGTTCGTGTAAGGAAACTCCCCCCAATCTTTCGCGTTCGCGACCCAGTGAACGCACTCGCGAAGAAGAACATGATCCCCTCCCCCAGGTCCCTTAAACTATCGCGTTCACATGAGACAGATCGCGTTCGCGAAGGGTACCACCCCCAATGCTTCGCGTTCGCGACCAGTCCTTCACGTTTGTGAAGAAGAAATTTCCCCTGCCCCCATTTTACCTTTCGCGTTCGCGACACTACCTATGCGAATGCGAAGAAGGGCACACCAAAACAGCTGCTGCAGCACAAATCTCAGATTTTCTAAGTGCAAATCACCCCATAGCCTATCTGAAACTCACCCGAGCCCTCGGGGCTCCAAACCAAACATGCACACAAGTCTAAAAATATCATACGGACCTGCTCGCACGATCAAATCACCAAAATAACACCTAGAACTCCAAATTTAGCACCAATTTACAGTGCACCATCGACACGAGATTCTTAGAGTAGTTATTCCAGTTATCCGGCACAGACTCAGTACGAGCAGCCACGGCCTCAGAGGAGTTGTTATTAGTGTGGTGATACTAGGCATATCAGGAGAGATTGTCCCAGACTTGGGAGGGGTGGATTTCATCTGAACACTCCAGCCACAAGCTTTATTCCAGTTGATACTTCACGTGCACAATCAGCTAGAGGTGGAGGACATGTGGGTAGAGGGCGCCTAAGAGGTGGAGGCCCGACCCGTTGATATGATCGCTATGATTTGGCTGAGGCCAATACAATAGATGGTGTCATTATAGGTATGATCTTGATTTTTATTATAAAAGGATATTTTCCTTAATTTGATTCGGTTCTGAATATTGAGGTGAGTCCTCCTATTATGCTCCACTTATGGGTGAGCTTCGTAAATTTGTGACCCACTTATATGTTTATCCCTGTTGGGAAATTTGAAGGTGTGAGCCCGTGTCTGTCATTTATTTTTGTACACCATTGAGGGCTATAAGTCCAAAAGTAATTTTTATTATTCATTACAGTGGGTTTAATGTATTTCGGAATAATTGATTCTAATTTTTTTATGAATTATACGCCCTGCCGGTATGAGGGTTCATTATATGTTGTAAAAATTGTTTATGAAATATATTGAAAAGAAGAAATAAAGGAAATTAAAAATTTCAGTTGGCACAATGTGTAACATAATTGTGATTCAGATTTGAGGACGAGATCCTCGCATTTTTACATGATGTGAAATATTTAAACCGGGCTGCAAGCCGCGGTGAAAGTTATGTAAGGACGAGGTCCTTGTGGTAAAATATGTATAAGTTTAAAATTCTCCCTTTGTGAAATTTAATTTGTACAATAATATTAATAGGGAGGCATGCCTGTTAAGCTTATTTGATAATTCTTGTATATTTTTCTGTTTATATTCAATCATTTTCGTGCTGCAAACATTGAGTTTTAGCCTATGAGGAGAGTGCCCAGATGGCGTTAAATGTCACTCATTAATCCGAGTAAGTAATCATGAGGTCTTCATGCCTCACATTTTGTTGTCAGTGTTGTGCAAATTCGAAATGGGGTGGTGGTTAATATGCGATTAATTGATGATGCTGGAATTAATTATGAACAGCTTTTAAGACCAGAGATGTAGTGATGAGCATACATATGATGTGCTTCATGTCCTGATATCATTATGATAATACAGTGCTTGTGATGCCGAGATTGGTATTATTGATATATACCTTGTGGTATTTGTTTTTGGGTTGTGAATGTGTTGTTAGGAGTTGTTTTTAGTATTACTCTGGCAGGTGGATAGGCCCAATTACAGGGGAGACTCTGCCGAAATTTCTGAAAAAATTGGGAGTTAGTAAAAATTTGGAAGTTTGGGATTTGAAAAGGAAGAGATAAATATGTTATCTGTTTGAGAGCGAATGATCCTAAGCGGGGAATAATGTAGCACCCCAGAGAAAGTTTTGAATTACTTCAACACTATCGAGAAAATTGATGGGTGCATAGGCACGAGTTGCTATAGCCAGTTGAGACTAATACTGTGCGTTGTTGTGCAAAATCAGGCCTTTTGAAAATATTGGAGTGTAAGAAAATGGCTTTAAAGTTTTCAAATATGGATAAAAGAAATAATCTCAAATGAGATGATGTTGTCACGCTTATCCCAAATGTGGTAGCGTGGAATCAACCGTGAATATATGTGTAAAAGTAAAATCATCAATTTGGAAATCTCAGAATAATTCTTAGCACATTCGAGGACGAATGTTTGATTAAGAGGTGGAGAATGTAACGACCTGACTTGACGTTTTAAGAATTTACGCCCCGTTCGGTGTCTTAAAGTCTCGAGCAGCTTCGCAATATGTATTATGACCTGTGGGGTATGGTCGAGTTTGAATTACTGAAGATTCAGAATTAAATTAACAGAACAATCCTTATTTAGAAGCTTAAATGAAAACAAAAGTCGATCGGATATTGACTTATGTATTAACGACCTCGGAATTTAATTCTGATGATTTCAATCACTCCGTATGGTAATTTTGGACTTAGGAGCGTGTCCGAAAAATTATTTGGAGGTCCGTAATGGAATTAGACTTGAAATGCCGAAAGTTAAATTTTTGGGAAGTTTGACCGGGGGATTGCCTTTTTGATATCAAGGTTGGAATTCGATTCTGGAAATTGGAATAGCTTCGTTATGTCATTTATAACTTGTGTGCAAAATTTGAATTTATTCCGGATTAATTTGATGTATTTCGGCACAAGATATAAAATTTGAAAGTTCAAAGTTCATTAGGCTTGAATCGAGGTATGATTCGTGATTTTAGCATTGTTTGATGTGATTCGAGGCCTCGACTAAGTTCGTATGATGTTTTAGGACTTGTTGGTATATTTGGTTGAAGTCCCGAGGGGCTCGGGTGAGTTTCGGGGTGGTTTCGGACCATTTCTAGGCCATTTTTAATTGCTGGTTTCTGCCTACAGAGGTGTGCATCGCGATCGCGAACATTTGGTCGAATTCGGGAAGAGCAAACAACAGTTTGGGGTCTTGTGAATCGCGATCGCGGAAGATCTTTCGCGATCGCGTAGAATAAATCTCGATTGCACTAACCCGACTTTGGAAGCGTATATCTCGCAATCTATAAAGAATTTGGAGATGATCCATAAATGAAAGTTGTAGTTCTTGATGTCTAATGTTGAGAAAGGTAAACCAATTTCATTTGGAGTTGTGTACAAAAAGTTATGGTGGATACACTATAGGCTGTCTCGGAAGAGTTTGAAACTTTCTGTTGCACATGGCTGATTTTAGAAGCTTATATCTAGAAATATATAAGGAATTGGGAGATGAGTAACAAATGAAATTATAGCTCTTGGTGTCTAGTTTTCATAAAGTTAAACCATTTGCAATTTGGAGTTTTGTACAAAATGTTATGACCATTATACTAGAGGCTGTTTGGAAGAGTTGGGGGAGTTTGTTCTTCGCGATCGCGATTGGTTTTCCGCGATCACGAAAAGCAATTTTGGGGCTGAAAATTTTTGTGTTTCGCGATCGCGAAGAGTAAATACCTGGGCAGTAGCTATATTTCGAGGTTTCAGCCAGTTTTGACATATTTGGAGCTATGGAGCTCGGATTGAAGCGACTTTTGAGGCGATTTTTACCATATGGATTAGGGTAAGTGTCCTATATCCTAAAGTGTTTATATTTCATGAATCTATGATTATATTCATCGTTTAATTTGGACTTTAATGGAAGAAATCAAGCTTTTTGTAAAATCTTCGAAAAAAGAAATTTAAGATTTGGAGGTCGAGTTGTTATTGGAATTCAATAAAATTGGTATGGTTGAACACGTATCGGAATGATATTCCAAAATAGCCTTATTGCTTGAATTGGCCTCCGGATAACTCAAATCTATCCAAATTAATTACATAACTTCAAAAAAGTAAGTGTGTTGCTTAACCTCGAGTGGTAAAATTACCCCTTAGGCATTGAGTCTTATGTGCCATTTGTGAAATGTAAAAAGTCGTGTACACGAGGTGACGAGTACGTACTCGGGCTTATACGTGAAAAATTCATTGAATTAAAGTCTTAGGCATTATTGTGTAGTAAATTGGGAAATTATGGAAAATTATTAAATCATCTGTTTGCCATGCCTAAATCCTTATTGTTGAATTTGTTTTTATATGATAATTTGATGTGATTGTTACTTGAAATATTTATGAAATTTCGTGAGTATTGTTGGTTTAATATTTCTTGGAAATTAAATTCCAATATGAATTTTCTTATGCAAATAATTAATTTAAGCGAGCTTAAGAATAAGTGTTAATATAATTATCTAAATTTGCATTAATGAAGGTTTTGCTTTATGCTGAGTAATTTCTATCTCTATTGATTGTTTTTGGGTGTTATATACATTGTGTGGAGCCTTGGGCTATTTGTTGTGAAATTAATTGATTTTGTTATATCTTTGGAATTTGGTTGTGGCCATTGGGCAAATTGTGATATGAATTGATTTTATTATATTGTCGTGTTAATTTTCCGTATAAATTGTTGTGTTGTGTGAGTTATTATTTTGGGGAGATAAGGATGGAATTTCACCGTTGATATTATGTGGGTATAAGGGTGGCATTTCACTGTTGTCGTGTTTGTTGGAATATTGTCTGGGCGGAGCATTAATGGTGGCAATAGGAGCGATAAGGGTGGCAATAAGAGCGATAAGGGTGGCAATAGGAGCGATAAGGGTGGCNTTGTGTTGTGTGAGTTATTATTTTGGGGAGATAAGGATGGAATTTCACCGTTGATATTATGTGGGTATAAGGGTGGCATTTCACTGTTGTCGTGTTTGTTGGAATATTGTCTGGGTGGAGCGATAAGGGTGGCTATAGGAGCGATAAAGGTGGTAGTATGAACGATACGGGTGGCTATTGATATTGTCTAGGCGGAGCGATAAGGGTGGCTATTGTCATGGACGATATGTGATAATGTGGGGTTGTGTTGATAATTTTCATGTGATGTTGTGATTTGTTTGTGTTTATTTTTATACCTTGTGCAATTTGTCTTGTTGTTGGTAAATTGATATCAATCTGATTTATGTTGAAATTTGGAGCATGTGGCCATTGTCAGGCGGATTATAAAATGAAATATGGGCACGAGGTGCCGTGAGTAAATAATGAGGATATTTGGCACGTGAATTGTCCGTGCAGTTATGATATAAAATGTAGGCACGAGGTGATGTGATGAAATGATAATGATAATTGGCACGTGAATTGTCCGTGCAGTTGTGATATGAAATGAGGGCACGAGGTGCCGGGGAAATATGATGATTTAATTATGGGCACAAGGTGCCGTGAAAATATGAAAATGGGCTAAGACCCGTATTTTTATGATTATGAAATGAGGTGTCACATGGTGACTTTTTAATTGCAAGAATTATATTAAAAATATTTATTAAAAATATTTATTTGGAACGTGATTTTGGGTCAACTTGTCACGACCCAAAATCTCACCATAGGCGTTGTGATGGCACCTAGCCTCTAAGACTAGGTAAGCTGATTTCTATTACATTTTGAAGCCATTATTTTTGAATTAAATAAGTAACCAAAACTAACAGCGGAATAAATATGAATATACAATCTCCCAAGACTGGTAGTACTGAGTCACGAACTCTAACCGAATACATGGAATGATCACGAGGACCAAATATATAATACTATTTGATTAAAATTTAACAGTACAATGAAATGAAAAGACTCCAAGGGACTGCGACGACAAAGCAGCTCTACCTTAAATCCTTACGGTCCCGCTTTAACTCTGCTCATGTCTGATATCTCCAATACCTGGCTCTGCACAAAAATGTGCAGAAGTGTAATATGAGTACACCATGGTTGGTACCCAGTAAGTATCAGAGCCCTAGGTTCATAGGTTCTACGAGTCACGAACGTGTCTAGTAGAGTCTTGCAAATCGGTACGGAGACGTCTGTACTTATATTTGAGAGGCTACATGTAACGACCCGACCGGTCATTTTGAGTATCACGACCCCATTCCCCCATTTACTGCTCAATTTATACCTTACAGTTGATTTATGACTTATCGAGTTAGTTGGTTCGGGTCCGGAAGGATTTCGGAGTGAAACGAGACACTTAGTCTCATAATTGAAAACTTAAGTTAAAATAGTGACCGGGTATCGACTTATGTATAAATGACCCCGTAATGGAGTTTTGATGATTCCAATAGCTCTGTATGGTGATTTTGGACTTAGGAGCATGTCCAGAAAATTATTTGGAGGTCCGTAGTAGAATTAGGCTTGAAATGCCGAAAGTTAAATTTTTGAAAAGTTTGACCGGGGGGTTGACTTTTTGATATCGAGGTCGGAATCCGATCATGAAAATTAGAATAGCTTCATTATGTCATTTATGACTTGTGTGCAAAATTTGAGGTCAATCGGACTTGATTCGATAGATTCCGGCATCGAATGTAGAAGTTGGAAATTTCATAATAGACTAAAGTTCAAGTGAGTTCGCATAAGACCCAACTTCAAATGAGCATACCTCTAATGATACGAAGTGTTATATGGTGTATTACCTATCAAATGTAATATCTTTGAGTCTAGTTTCTAACGCTTCACACTGTTCATCATTTGGACTTTCCTACAAGAAGTTATGACCAAATTACCAAAGAATGGAAAAATGCGATTCTGCAACTAACTCTGCGATCGCAGAACCATTATGCGATCGCAGAAGTAGTTATGCGGCTGAAAAATGGTCGCAAACCTGTCCAGTGAAGCCCATTTATAAGCATCGATTTTGCGGTGCATTTTGCAACCCGCATACCCATTCTGCGGTCCATTTTGCGACCGTAGACCTGCTTTCGGAGGGTTAATTTTTCTATTTTTATAACCCGGCCCCATTTTGATAAATAGGCTTGGAGACTCATTTTGGAGCAAAAATCTGATATTTTTAGAGAGAAGGAAGAGTGTTCTAGAGATAGGAAGAAGCTCAAGTGCTTTGTTCATCAAGATCTTGTTCAAGCTTTGAAATCCAACAAGGAAATATCACAAGATCTTCACCCAAGAGGTAAGGTTCTAACCCTTCGTCTTCAATTTCGAGTTTAGGTAACTATGGGTGATTAAGAGTATGATTCTTGGGTATAATAGTATTATTTACAGATATCAATAAGGTTTATGGAAAGACTGTTGAGTTCAAATGGGTAAAGATTGGGTAGAAAATGGTAGAAATCACAAAGACTGTAATTGAGGATTTGAAGGCCGAGTTGTGGTCAGATTTGAGTAATTTTGGTATGGTTGGACTCGTGGTTGAATGGGGGTTCGGATTTTGTGAGTTTTATTAGATTCCTAGTCGTGGGCTCCACGGGTGATTTTTGGGGTGTAATTTCGGGTTTTTGGAAAATATCAGTATTTTGATATGGAATTAATTCCTGTAATTTTTGTGAGCTGAATCAAATTAATTGTGACTAGATTCGAGCCGTTTGGAAGTTGATATGCGCATAATGGAATTTCTGAAGCATTTCTTAGCTTGCTCGACATTGGATTTGGCATGTTCGAGGTAAGTAACTCTTCTAATCTTTGAGTTGAGGGTATGAACCCTGAATATATGTATTTCGTGAATTGTTGGGAGGTGACGCACATGCTAGGTGACGGGCGTGTGGGCGTGCACTATAGAAATTGTGACATAATTGTTTTTATGGAATTTTGTAGTTAAATAATCTTGGCATTTTCCATGCGGTTTTATGAGTTAAAGAAATTGAGCTGAAAAGCACATTAAAAATCATGTTGAGGCTATGTGCCAGTATTATTGGGACCCACAGAGGTCATATTGCTGTGAATTATCGGTTATGTTAAAAATTCATACTTAGTCATATTCATTTCATTGCATATCATATCTCAGTCTCTGTTGTTATTTATTGATACATAATATCATTATTTTTGGGCTATTCTCATGACAATGTGAGCCCATGAGAGAGAGACTGGAGAGATTGATGACCGAGGGAGGCCGAGGGCCTGATTGTGAGGATATTTTTGGGATCGGACTGCACGCCGCAGCAGGTCATATTGGCTTTATATATATTATTACTATTATATGGATCGGGGTTGCCCGCCTACAATAGGCCTTATTGGCTTATATTATGGCACGTGAGTTGTCCATGCTTATAGCGCTTAGGTTGTAGGAGCCCCTCATGAGTCTGTACACACCCCCAGTGAGCGCAATCGACTATAAACAGAGATCGGGCTGCATGCCGCAACAGGTATTGTATAGCGCTGAGTGATTGAGTGTGCTGAGCACAGTGAGAGAGAATGCAAGACAATGAGATTGAGTACTCTGAGAGAGTGTGAGTACATGAGTGAAATCTCTGAGATACATTGCATTGACATGCACACATGACATATATGCATAGAGATGTGTTTTCCTCATGCTGTACGGTATCACATTATTCATGATTTCTCACACACGTTGACAGATGGGCATAGTGATGCGTTTGTTTTACTATGGTTATTTGGGAAAGAAAATGAGATATTTTATTTATTATTGAAAGGATTTTAGAAAAATTAATGTTCTCAAATTATTCATATTTTTGGCAACTTCGGCAAACGATTTGAGTTTTCACTGATGTATTTGAAAGGAAGAACTATTATTTTTGAAATCATGATTTGGCTGAGCATTCTATCTCTGTGTTTCTTGTGGTATTATTTGCTTTATGTTGTAATGGACTATTGTAGACTAGTGGTTTTGGACCCGACCTTGGTAGAAGCTCGTCACTGCTTTTAACCTAAGGCTAGGTTTGTTACTTACTCAGTACATGGGGTCGGTTGTACTGATACTGCACTTCTGCACATTGCGTGCAGATATTGGCTGTCGTTGTGGCTGTGTTCGATGGTTTCCGGATTTGAAGATGTACCTGCATTCCTGTTGTAGCTGCCTCTTGTTCAGGGTAGCCTTAGATTTATAAAATCTCTGTTTATGTATTATTCAAACAGACTATGTATTTATTTTATTTCCGCTTTGTATACTCTATTCTTAGAAGCTCATGATTTGTACTACCAGTTCTTGGGGAAATGTATTGGTTTTGGATATGTTATTTTAAATAATTGTCATTGTATTTGAATAGTTGGTAATTGGCTTACCTAACGGGTTGGGTTAGGTACCAGCACGACTAGTTGGATTTTGGGTCGTGACAAGGTGGTATCAGAGCTCTAGGTTCATAGGTTCTACAAGTCATGAGCAAGTTTCTAGTAGAGTCTTGCGGATCGGTATGATGACGTCCATACTAATTTTTGAGAGGTTACAGGGCATTTAGGATATATAATTCCCATCTTTCTTTCCTTATCGTGCGAGATTGATTCAGTTTAAGACATAACTCTTTGAATTCCTTCCACATATTCGTATGCACACATGAGCGCTCGGTATCAGCTGTGCATCGCCGGCTTGTGATTCTATGAACGTGGTTCGAGATGTGTATTATGTGTTTTGGTGATGGGCTAGTCTGGAGGACTTGAGGCCAGGTTTAGTCCGCAGCTTAAGCTCGGTAGCTTCAGTTGTAAATAGTGCTTTTGGATTCATATGTTCGGTAATGTTCCTTATATAGGAGTGGAGAGTTTCTTTTCTGCCAGCAGGGCGTATGTGTGGAGATTTGAAATTGAATCTAGCTGAGAAACTTGACTTGAGAGACAAGAGAATGATTGCAAGCTTAGAGGATGATCGAGGTATTTTATGGTTGGTGTTGCATGAGCTTGAGAAGAATTTCCATTGAACTGACTGCAGCATTATGGTAGTAAGAGAGTATGGTTATTGGGAGTTATCGAATGTTTTGATTTATGGCTTTGAGCCAAGTGGGGGATTCTTCTATCGGCAATTTAATTCATGGCTATGTGTCAAAATTTTGTTTTGTTCTGAGGTTTACTTGGGAATCAGTGATGACTTGCAGAGGTGGAGTTCGAGAATGACTCTAGTAAGGAAATTCCTGGATACGGGTTATATTATTGCACTTATGAGTATATGAAAATCGTAGGATGAGTGAGTTGTTATTTGTGAATGATGTCGTGCACACGGAGTATGAATTTGATAGGTGGTATTAAAGTAGAGTTACTTCTTTGAGTGTTGTTGTGCTAATGAGGCACGTGTCTTTCAGCAAGTTTAGGGGGTGTAATTTTCAGATTTGAGCAAAATGGGTGACTCTCGAGAAGGTGCTAATGGATTCAAAAACGTATAAGTGGCAATATTATTGGGTTTTGGTGACCTACATGGTTTGGTCGAGTTAGAGGAATTTAGTTCTAATAGCTTGGTTATGTGAAGATGGATTTCAAAGTACTCATGATGGTTTCTACCATGGTTTGAATCAGATACTTTTCTACCGGTGTGGAGAACGTGTTGTGTATTGTGATTTCCTCCTGGAAAGAACCAAGAGAACGGTTTCAAACTAATAGAGTATGTAAATTATTGGTGACTAAAAGTTAATAATAGGATTTTTGTGTTTTTCACATGATGGCATAATAGATGTGGTGTGTTGCGAGGGATTAGGATTTACATGTAAAGGGTGACAGTTCAGTCTTGAAGAGAAGGTAACGAATGTTTGACAGCGTGGTTAGTTTTAGATATTTCGATAGGTGTTATAACTGCTTGGTAATTCCTGAGAAGGGTTCGCATTTCAGAAGACGCGTTGTGTTTTGACTTACGGATGTTCATTGGTATTGCAGTACTCACCTGGTTGATAGACTGATGATATTCAAATTATTTCTATGTGGAACGGAAGAATTATGAAAGTATTCCCCATGGGATTATCGTGAATGGAAGATGTGTTAGTCATTTTAGTGCTGGAGTTGGGATCCGTTACGGTGATTCATGTTTTCAATGAATTTGGAGACTGGGAGTTCTCATAAGTATATTGTTACGGGGTTGCGACCTATTTGAGGTGACTATTTCATTTAAAGCCCAGTGGAGGCACTAGTTGCGTTAATTATTTGTGATAGCTACACGCTATGAGTCACATATATGTAAGGTTGAGCCCATGTGTGGGTATCGCGGCAAGTATTCCTACTTGAAAGAATGCTTAGGCTATGATATGCCTAGAGTTGACTGTTAAGCATAAAGTTATAAAGTTTCTTATGTTCGTACCTTTTTTGAAAACTATATGGGCTACATTTGAGGTTACAAAGAGGCTAATTCCCCCGAATAAACGGGGTAGTTACTATTTCTACGTTAAATCGCCGATTTGAAGTGTGATAGCAGACTTTGCACATGCTTACACTATGGCGTATTATTTTTACTAGTCCAGGAGCATGAGAATCTTATTTCATTATCATATATACAAGTGTACTTTTTTAATTGCTCATGTATGATATTCTGGGACTGGAGGCCTGTGACCATGCCGGGCGATTCATATTATTGGCACGTGAGTTGTCCATGCCGTGTGTGGGAATTCTATTTCTATAATAATTTATCTGATCTATTAATTTCCTTCCTCTACAATTATGCACATGCACCTACGGTTATCCTCTTCACGAAATTAGAGGAGTTGGTTGTAACATTGCGATTGTAGTGGTGCTTGTTGAACTTGCAATACAGTTATCTTCCTTGAGACATCTCCCATATTTGGGTACACAGATTGCGCAGTCGTGGCTTGAGTTATATTGATGTGGCATGTCTGTGAGATAGTGGTGTTTAATAATATAAGGTCATTGGACCTAGAATGGGTACTGTGAGGCTTGATTATAGTATATTCGGGAGGATATTATTGAAAGTCGACTTAGGAGATAATTATGGTTCTGGTTGGGGCGAGAGATCTCCATGGCTAGTTTATCTGATGAGTAGTTATGAGTTTTTGATTGTTTCTTTCATCATTGGCAGTGTACGAAGGTTGCAAAATGAGGTTTCGTTGAATGTGGGGTTTTATACTAGTACTTGGTTGGTTTTGCGTAGTTACTGTGATCAGAAATGGTGCTACGAGTATGCGAGTTGTGTAGTATGTTATGTGATTATATCTGGGATTATGGTTATGGCTGGATACAACTTGTTCAGGCCTATACAGTGTGTAGATGTGAGATTCAGGTCTTGAAAAGAATTCTGGACGTTAACATTTTGGCTCCATGGTTTTTAGGCTAAGGTTGAATTAATGATTTTCAGTTATGTTGTGTGGCAATGCCTATATAGAATAGGGTGACATGCGATCACCCCCGGGTATGTGCGTGGTAAGGTGGAATAGAGATTTGAAGGTTAAGAACAACTCTTGGCACGTTTGAGGACTAACGTATGTTTAAGTGGGGGAGAATATAACGAACCGGCCGGTCGTTTTGAGTATCACAACCCATTCTCCCATTTACTTCTCAATTTATGCCTTCCAGTTGATTTATGACTTATCGAGTTAGTTGGTTCGGGTCCGGAAGGATTTCGGAGTGAAACGAGACACTTAGTCTCATAATTGAAAACTTAAGTTAAAATAGTGATAGGGTGTCGACTTATGTATAAACGACCCCGGAATGTAGTTTTGATGATTCCAATAGCTCTGTATGGTGATTTTGGACTTAGAAGCGTGTCCGAAAAATTATTTGATGGTCCGTAGTGGAATTAGGCTTGAAATGCCGAAAGTTGAATTTTTGGAAAGTTTGACCGGGGGGTTGACTTTTTGATACCGAGGTCGGAATCTGATTATGGAAATTGGAATAGCTTCATTATGTCATTTAGGACTTGTGGTCAAAATTTGAGGTCAATCGGACTTGATTCGATAGGTTTCGGCATCGAATGTAGAAGTTGGAAATTGCATAATAGACTAAAGTTAAAGTGAGTTCGCACAATACCCAACTTCAAATAAGCATACCTCTAATGATACGAAGTGTTATATAGTGTATTACCTATCTCATTTAATATATTTGAGTCTAGTTTCTAATGCTTCAAACCATTCGTCCTTTGGACTTTCCTACAAGAAGTTATGACCAAATTACCAAAGACTGGAAACATGCGATTCTGTGACTAATTCTGCGATCGCAGAACCATTATGCGATCGCAGAAGTAGTTATGCGACCGCAAAATGGTCGCAAGCCTGTCCAGTGAAGCCCATTTATGGGCATCAATTTTGCGGTGCATTTTGCGACCCGCATACCCATTTTGCGGTCCATTTATGCGACCGCAGACCTGCTTTCGGAGGGTTAATTTTTGAATTTTCATAACCCGACTCCATTTTGATAAATAGGCTTGGGGACTCATTTTGGAGCAAAAATCTGATATTTTTAGAGAGAAGGGAGAGTGTTCTATAGAGAGGAAGAAGCTCAAGTACTTTGTTCATCAAGATCTTATTCAAGCTTTGAAAACCAACAAGGAAATATCACAAGATCTTCACCCAAGAGGTAAGGTTCTAACCCCTAGTCTTCAATTTCGAGTTTGGGTAAAGATGGGTGATTAAGAGTATGATTCTTGGGTGTAATAGCATTATTTATACATATCAATAAGGTTTATGAAAAGACTGTTGAGTTCAAATGGGTAAAGATTGGGTTGAAAATGGTAGAAATCTTCAAAGACTTTAATTGAGGATTTGAAGGCCGAGTTGTGGTCGGATTTGAGTAATTTTGGTATGGTTGGACTCGTGGTTGAATGAGGGTTTGGATTTTGTGAGTTTTATTGATTCCGAGATGTGGGCCCCGCGAGTGATTTTTGGGGCTTAATTTCGGGTTTTTGAAAAATATTAGTATTTTGATATGGAATTAATTCCTGTAATTTTTGTGATCTGAATCAAATTAATTGTGACTAGATTCGAGCCGTTTGGAAGTTGATACGCGCATAATAGAATTTCTGGAGCATTGCTTAGCTTGCTCGACATTGGATTTGGCATGTACGAGGTAAGTAACTCTTCTAATCTTTGAGTTGAGGGTATGAACCCTGAATATATGTACTTCGTGAATTGTTGGGAGGTGACGCACATGCTAGGTGACGGGCGTGTGGGAGTGCACTATAGAAATTGTGACATAATTGTTTCTATGGAATTTTGTAGTTAAATAATCTTGGCATTTTCTATGCGGTTTTATGAGTTAAAGAAATTGAGCTGAAAAGCACATTAAAAATCATGTTGAGGCTATATGCCAGTATTATTGGGACCCACAGAGGTCATATTGCTGTGCATTATTGGTTATGTTGACAATTCATACTTAGTCATATTCATTTCATTGCATATCATATCTCAGTTTCTGTTGTTATTTATTGATACATAATATCATCATTTTTGGTCTATTCTCATGACATTGTGAGCCCATGAGAGAGAGACTGGAGAGATTGATGACCGAGGGAGGCCAAGGGCCTGATTGTGAGGATATTTTTGGGATTGGGCTGCACGCCGCAGCAGGCCATGTTGGTTTTATATATATTATTACTATTATATGGATCAGGGCTGCCCGCCTGCAGCAGGCCTTATTGGCTTATATTATGGCACATGAGTTATCCGTGCAGCACGTGAGTTATCCGTGCTTATAGCGCTTGGGCTGTAGGAGCCCCTCATGAGTCTATACATACCCCTAGTGAGCGCACACCGCAGCCGGTATTGTATAGCGCTGAGTTATTGAGTGTGCTGAGCACAGTGAGAGGGAATGTGAGACAATGAGATTGAGTACTCTGAGAGAGTGTGAGTACGTGAGTGCAATCTCTGCGATACATTCCATTAACATGCACACATGAATATATGCATTGAGATGTGTTTTCCTCATACTTTATTGTATCACATTATTCATGATTTCTCACACACGTTGACAGATGGTCATAGTGATGCATTTGTTTTACAATGGTTATCTGGGAAAGAAAATAAGATATTTTATTTATTATTGAAAGGATTTTGGAAAATTTAATGTTCTCAAATTATTCATATTTTTGGCAACTTCGGCAAACGATTTGGGTTTTCACTGATGTATTTGAAAGGAAGAACTATTATTTTTGAAATCATGATTTGGCGGAGCATTTTATCTCTGTGTTTCTTCTGGTATTATTTGCTCTATGTTGTTATAGACTATTGTAGACTAGTGGTTTTGGACCCGACCTTGGTTGAAGCTTGTCACTGCTTTCAACCTAAGGCTAGGTTTGTTACTTACTCAGCACATGGGGTCAGTTGTACTGATACTGCACTTCTGCACATTGCGTGCAGATATTGGCTGTCGCTGTGACTATGTTCGATGGTTTTCGAATTTGAAGATGTACCTGCGTTCCTGTTGCAGCTGTCTCTTGTTCAGGGTAGCCTTGGTATTATAAAAGCTCTCTTTATGTATTATTCAAATAGACTATCTATTTATTTCATTTCCGCTTTGTATACTCTATTCTTAGAAGCTCATGATTTGTACTACCAGTTCTTGGAGAAATGTATTGGTTTTAGATATTTTCTTTTAAATAATTGTCATTGTAATTGAATAGTTGGCAATTGGATTACCTAACGGGTTGGGTTAGGTGCCATCACGACTAGTTGGATTTTGGGTCGTGACACTACAGAACTGTTAGGAAATTTTCACTTCTTTCATTCCTGTCGTGCGGATTTGTTGATTGTAGAATTTGAGCCTTTGTATCTCTATTCTCTCACAGATGGTGAGGAAACGTGCTACCGAGTTAGCTGAGCAGGCATCCGCACATACTGCTAGGGCAGCAAGAGGCCGGGGCCGAGGTTGAGGATGAGGTAGAGGCCGAGGAAGGGCACGTGCTACGACTAGAGCACCTGTCAGAACAACAGTTGAGGAGCCACCAGTAGCTCCAGTTGGGGGACAGGTACCAGAAGCACATATTGTTACCCCCGAACTTCAGGAGACTTTAGCACAGTTCCTGAGTATGTTCGGTACATTAACTCAGGCGGGATTGATCTCTGTTACACCAAATATTCTGCATATTGGGGGAGTAGCTCAGACTCCTACCATAACTCCAGAATAGCATGTTCACGTTGGAGAGGTTCCGGATGTAGTACCGATACAATCTGCTATTCCAGTTCGGCCTGAGGTCAGGCCCGAGACATCAGAAGAAGAACAAAAGAAACTTGAAAGGCTTAAGAAATATAATCCACCAACTTTCAGTGGCACAGCTACAGAGGATGCCCAAGAATTTCTGAAAAATTATCACCGTATTCTCTGCACCATGGGTATTGTGGAAGTGAACGGAGTTTCCTTTACTACATTTCAACTGTCATGCGCAGCATATCGGTGGTGGCAAATCTATGAAGAAGATAGACCAGCCGATGCCACACCACCAACTTGGGCTCAATTTTCGGAAATGTTCTTGAAAGCGTTTGTTCCCCAGACTCTCAGAGATGCGTGGCGCACAGAGTTTGAATGGTGCGTCATGGCACCATGAGAGTGTCAGAATATGCTATTAGGTTCAGTGAGTTATCCTATCATGCACCTATCTTGGTTCCTACAATCAGAGAGCGGGTCCGCGAATTCATTGAGGTGCTCGATTATGATATTAAAATATGCATGGCTCGAGAATTGCAAATTGATGCTCCATTTCAACAAGTAGTGGAGATTGCAAGGAAGATTGAGGGCGTTTTAGGCGAGGAAAGGGAATCTAAGGAGGCCAAAAGGTCTCAAAGATCTAGAGGGTTCAGTGGGTTTTACTCTTCAGCTATAACCCATTATAGCGGAGGCTCGAGCAGTCGGTCAGCTCAGTCCGCACATCAGATTACTCTGAGTGCTCCAGTTTACAGTGCACCATCGTTACGAGATTCTTACAGTGGTTATTCCAGTTATCCGGCACAGACTCAGTATGAGCAGCCGCGGCCTTAGAGAAGTTGTTATTAGTGTGGTGATACTAGGCATATCAGGAGAGATTGTCCCAGACTTGGGAGGGGTGGATTTCATCTGAACACTCCAGCCACAAGCTTTATTCCAGTTGATACTTCACGTGCACAATCAGCTAGAGGTGGAGGACATGTGGGTAGAGGGCGCCTAAGAGGTGGAGGCCCGACCCGTTGATATGATCGCTATGATTTGGCTGAGGCCAATACAATAGATGGTGTCATTATAGGTATGATCTTGATTTTTATTATAAAAGGATATTTTCCTTAATTTGATTCGGTTCTGAATATTGAGGTGAGTCCTCCTATTATGCTCCACTTATGGGTGAGCTTCGTATATTTGTGACCCACTTATATGTTTATCCCTGTTGGGAAATTTGAAGGTGTGAGCCCGTGTCTGTCATTTATTTTTGTACACCATTGAGGGCTATAAGTCCAAAAGTAATTTTTATTATTCATTATAGTGGGTTTAATGTGTTTCGGAATAATTGATTCTAATTTTTTTATGAATTATAAGCCCTACCGGTATGAGGGTTCATTATATGTTGTGAAAATTATTTATGAAATATATTGAAAAGAAGAAATAAAGGAAATTGAAAATTTCAGTTGGCACAATGTGCAACATAATTGTGATTCGGATTTGAGGACGAGATCCTCGCATTTTTGCATGATGTGAAATATTTAATCCGGGCTGCAAGCCGCGGTGAAAGTTATGTAAGGACGAGGTCCTTGTGGTGAAATATGTATAAGTTTAAAATTCTCCCTTTGTGAAATTTAATTTGTACAATAATATTAATGGGGAGGCATGCCTGTTAGGCTTATTTGATAATTCTTGTATATTTTTCTGTTTATATTCAATCATTTTCGTGCTGTAAACATTGAGTTTTAGCCTATGAGAAGAGTGCCCGGGTGGCGTTAAATGTCACTCATTAATCTGAGTAAGTAATCATGAGGTCTTCATGCCTCACATTTTGTCGTCAGTGTTGTGAAAATTTGAAATGGGGTGGTGGTTAATATGAGATTAATTGATGATGCTGGAATTAATTATGAACAGCTTTTAAGACCAGAGATGTAGTGATGAGCATACATATGATGTGCTTCATGTCCTGATATCATTATGATAATACAGTGCTTGTGATGCCGAGATTGGTGTTATTGATATATACCTTGTGGTATTTTTTGGGGGTTGTGGATGTGTTGTTAGGAGTTATTTTTAGTATTACTTTGGCAGGTGGATAGGCCCAATTACAGAGGAGACTCTGCCGAAATTTCTGAAACCATTGGGAGTTAGTAAAAATTTGGAGGTTTGGGATTTGAAAAGGAAGAGATAAATATGTTATCTGTTTGAGGGCGAATGATCCTAAGCGGGGAATAATATAGCACCCCAGAGAGTTTTGAATTACTTCAACACTATCGAGAAAGTTGATGGGTGCATAGGCACGAGTTGCTATATCCAGTTGACACTAATACTGTGCGTTGTTGTGAAAAATCAGGCCTTTTGAAAATATTGGAGTGTAAGAAAATGGCTTTAAAGTTTTCAAATATGGATAAAAGAAATAATCTCAAATGAGATGATGTTGTCACGCTTATCCCAAATGTGGTAGCGTGGAATCAACCGTGAATATATATATGTAAAAGTAAAATCATCAATTTGAAAATCTCAGAATAATTCTTAGCACATTCGAGGACGAATTTTGATTAAGAGGTGGAGAATGTAACAACCTGACTTGACATTTTAAGAATTTACGCCCCGTTCGGTGTCTTAAGGTCTCGAGCAGCTTCGCAATATGTATTATGACCTACGGGGTATGGTCGAGTTTGAATTACTGAAGATTCAGAATTAAATTAACAGAACAATCCTTATTTAGAAGCTTAAATGAAAACAAACGTCAATCGGATATTGACTTATGTATAAACGACCTAGGAATTTAATTCTGATGATTTCAATCACTCTGTATGGTGATTTTGGACTTAGGAACGTGTCCGGAAAATTATTTGGAGGTCCGTAATGGAATTAGGCTTGAAATGCCGAAAGTTAAATTTTTGGGAAGTTTGACCGGGGGGTTGCCTTTTTGATATCAAGGTTGGAATTCGATTCTGGAAATTGAAATAGCTTCGTTATGTCATTTATAACTTGTGTGCAAAATTTGAATTTATTCCGGATTAATTTGATGTATGTTGGCACAAGATATAGAATTTGAAAGTTCAAAGTTCATTAGGCTTGAATCGAGGTGTGATTCGTGATTTTAGCGTTGTTTGATGTGATTCGAGGCCTCGACTAAGTTCGTATGATGTTTTAGGACTTGTTGGTATATTTGGTTGAGGTCCCGAGGGGCTCGAGTGAGTTTCGGGGTGGTTTCGGACCATTTCTAGGACATTTTTAATTGCTGGTTTCTGCCTATAGAGGTGTGCATCGCGATCGCGAACATTTGGTCGCGTTCGGGAAGAGCAAACAGCAGTTTGGGGCCTTGTGAATCGCAATCGCGGAAGATCTTTCGCGATCGCATAGAACAAATCTCGATTGCACTAACCCGACTTTGGAAGCTTATATCTCGCAATCTATAAGGAATTTGGAGATGATCCAAATATGAAAGTTGTATCTCTTGATATTTAGTTTTCAGAAAAGTAAACCATTTATCATTTGGAGTTGTGTACCAAAATTTATGGTAGATATACTACAGTCTGTCCGGGAAGAGTTTGGAAATCGCTGTTGCATAGGGCTGACTTTGGAAGCTTATATCTCGCAATCTATAAGGAATTTGGAGATGATCCAAATATGAAAGTTGTATCTCTTGATATTTAGTTTTCAGAAAAGTAAACCATTTATCATTTGGAGTTGTGTACCAAAATTTATGGTAGATATACTACAGTCTGTCCGGGAAGAGTTTGGAAATCGCTGTTGCATAGGGCTGACTTTGGAAGCTTATATCTCGAAATATATAAGAAATTGGGAGATGAGCAACAAATGCAAGTTATAGCGCTTGGAATCTAGTTTTCAGAAAGTTAAACTATTCATCATTTGGAGTTTTGTACAAAATGTTATGACTATTATACTAGAGGTTGTCTGGAAGAGTTGGGGAGTTTGTTCTTCGCGATCGCGATTGGTTTTCCGCGATTGTGAAGAGAAATTTTGGGGCTGAAAATTTTTGTTCTTCGCGATCGCGAAGAGTAAATACCTGGGCAGTAGTTATATTTTAAGGTTTCGGCCATTTTTGTCATATTTGGAGCTATGGAGCTCGGATTGAAGCGATTTGTGAGGCGATTTTCACCATATGAATTGGGGTAAGTGTTCTATATCCTAAAGTGTTTATATAACTCACAATTGGTAAATAACTTATCTGAAAATACATCAAAATATACCGAAATAAGTACCAAAAAGGCACTTTTAGCCTCACAGATCTTATTAGAGTCCATCATGGAATGAAAGGTGTAGTTATCTCCATAAAACCTCCCAACAGAAGTAAACACATAAGTAGATTATAGAATTACGAAGCTCACTCGTAAGTGGAGCACAATAGGAGGACTCGTCTTGATACTCAAAACCGAATCAAGTTAAGGAAATTATTTGTTTATTTTAAATTGAGGTCGTACCTATAACGACACCATCTGATGTAACGACCTCCATCATACCATAAAACAAATATAACAACGGATGGGTCTCCACCTCTAGGACGCCTTCTACCCGCCTGTCCTCCACCCTTAACTGATCGTGTGAGTGGTGTAGTAACTGCAATGGGGCACGTAGCCTGAGTGCTTTGATGAAATATGCCTCTCCCAAGTTTGGGACAATTTTCTCATGATGTGCCTAGTACTTGTGATTCAGAACGGAGGCCGAGGTCCTCGTATTTTAAAACAAATTGATATGTTTAAACCGGGATATGAGCTTCGGTGAAAGTTATATAAGGACGAGATCCTTGTGATAAAAAAAATCTTGTGTTTAAATTCTCCCTTGTGAAATTTAATTTGTACGATAGTACTAATAGGGAGTCATGCATGCTAGGCTTATTTAAAAATATTTGTGTGAAATTCTCTGTGCATACTTGCCAAATTCGTGTTGTAATATTGAGTTGTAACCTACGAGGTAGGTGCCCGCCCAGGTGGCGTTAAATGTGACTCGTTAATTCGAGTAAATAATTATGAGGTCTTCATGCCTCGCATCTCGTTATTAGTATTGTGAAGGTTTGAAACGAGATTTTTGTTAACATGAAGTTAATTGACGATTCTGTAATT
>AWOL01S0012415.1:0-10706 GCA_000715115.1 Nicotiana otophora
TTAATCTTCCAAAACATGGGCAAGAATTGAAGAACAATTGTTGAAGAACACCTTCTCACTCTACGACACTCTCTCTCACTCTATAATGTCAGATTATAGCTCAAAATGGCCCAAAGAGTGTATTTAATGAAATAGGGTTGGTTTTTAAAAAACCCAAAAATGGAGCTCCAGAACGGTTCTGCGGTCGCATATGCGACTGCATAATGGATATGCGGATTGCATAATTATCGCATACTTGCTGACAAAACTAAAAAACATCTGTCTGTGTATGCGGTCACTATGCGGTCCACATAACTGTTTTGAGGTCGCATAATGCACCACATAACAGTTATGCAGTCGCATAGTCGACTGCATAGATGCTGCCAGATTTGGCCCCTCTCCTACTCACTTATGCGGCCATTATGCGGCCAAACAGAGTGATTCTGCGGTCTCATAATGGACCGCAAAATTATATTTTTTTGGGGTGTTACAACTTTTACCGGGCTTTACACTTAAGTACTTTGAAATTTTCAGGGGTGTTACAATACCACGAAACAATATACATAGCGGACAGGAGATACAAGACCCCAAAATGAAGTGGGGCTCGCAAAGTAATTTTAGGAGAGGGTGTACTACTATCACTGCTCAATACAGCCTGCATCCATTAAAGATAGCGCCCTGGGCAAAGGGGATGTTAGTATGTATGGTATAGTAGTAGTATGTAAAACCAAACACCTTGTCAATAGAAAGAGTAACAGTAAAAAGAGAAGGAACCATGAAATCAATGAGAGCCTCAAATAGTATAAAGGTGTCAATTTAGGGGAACGCTAAAGGGAAATAATCTCATCACATCAACATGGGGACCCCTCAATCACTCCTACACTGGAACATGTAGTTTCGGGGTTCGGTTATTTTGAGCTTCTCTTCCACAATTAGGTATACTAACTTGCAATTGAAACATGATTTTAAATCACAACATCTTTTGCACATTGATCATACTAGATTAAATTCTCGGAGAGAATCATTTTATCATAGGAACATTTTGAACACATTTTGAGTACATACAACTTTCAACGCAACACTTATTTTAGGATTATCAAATCTATTAGGAAGGACTCGAAACATGAGAAATAAGAAGTTGTGCCAATCACAATCGCAACTTACGAGGACATCATGGAATTTGATTTCTACAAGAGGAGTTTAGCCAACATACCTCGCTTGAGCTTCCTTAAATTACTACAATGTTCCGTAAATCCTAGCGACTTGAATCTATTAGAAACATGACAAATTTGAACCATAATTAGGAAGATATTCATAGTTTCAGCTCATTTGAGCATTTTATCAAGCAGTAGGTATGCATTAAGGTTTCAAGGTTCTCCTATGGGGGATTCCTTCATCCCACAACCCAACGTTTACCCATTTGAGCTCAATAACCTTCCCACCAACCTTGATGGTACATGCATGGATAAATAACACTCAAAAATCACACTTCTAATTACCTACTTTCAGTCCAATCCCGAAATTGAGGGCTAGGCCCGAAGAATCTTACCTCTTGGGTGAAGACCTTGTGAGTTTTCCTTGTTGAATTTCAAAGTTTGAGCAAGTGTTGATGAACAAAGTACTTGGGGCTTCATCCTTTCTCTCTAAAGCACTCCCCTCGCTGTAAAATGGCCGATTTATACCTTCTAAACGACACCCAATGGCTTTTAATCAATTGGGGTCGGGTTTTAAAAATCAAAATTTGGACCCTCCGAACTCAACTCTACGGTCACAGAGTGCACCGTAGATCAGGTTTGCGACCTGCTAAATGGACCGCAGAAAATATCGTAAAATCTGGGCTGGTCTGGTACACTATACGGCCAGGTCTGTAGCCCACATATCAATTATGCGGCCGCATAATGGACCACAGAATCTCCCTCTGAAATCTTCATGGTGTTTATGTGACAGATGTACGGCCCGCGAAATGATTATGCGATCACATAATTGACCGCAAAACGACCTAAACAATTGGCCCATTTCTCTGCTTTGATTTGCAGTGGATCTACGGTCTGCATATTAGTTCTGCGGTCGCATAATGGACCGTAGAAATGTTCTGTTCTGTGCAACAATGTTTCTTTAACTTCCCAATGCTCTGTTCAACCCAAAAAAGTTCGTACCTCGGCCTACAAGCTCGCCACAAAGATTTTCTACAACCATCAAATTTATTAGCCTACCTCGGCACAACAAAACCCCTGATTTTAGTTGCAATTTTACGTGGCCTTACATCTTACCCCGCTCAGGATCATTCGTCCTCGAATGAGGGTTAAAATCCGCCATTAGCATCCAATGTGACCCAAATATTACTTCACGTACCAGCAGTTCCAAATTTTAACTAACTCTCTAAATATCCAAAAACCAGAGAATCCCAAAACCAGTCCTAACAGCATAACCATAACATTACGATGTAAAATAACATGGAAACAACACCGGCCACAATTCCATAAGAATTATATTACCAAGAAGGAGTATCCTTCACAAAAGTTGTTTAGGGGAAACATCATTTGTAGAAAGTTAGCTTTTAACATCATAGACACAACTACATAGCTATTCAAATAAATGAGGATACTTCTTCTTCATCTCTTCCTCGGCTTCCCAGGTGACCACTTTGACCTGTTGGTTTTACCATTACACTTTCACGGAGGCAATCTCTTTGTTTCGCAACTTTCAGACTTGCGTATCAGGAATGACAACTGGAATCTCTTCATAAGTCAATTACTCATTAACCCTTATAATCTCAACCGGAACAATGAGCGACGGATCTCCAACCACCTTCTTCAACATGGATACATGAAACACAGATGCACTAAAGAGATCTCTGGATGTAGTTCTAGCTTGTAAGCCACCTGACCAATATTCAGAATGATTCTGTACGGTCTGACATACCTCAGACTCAATTTTCCTTTCTTACCAAATCGCATAACCCCCCTTCATGGGGGAAACCTTCAAGAAGACACAATCATCCTCTTGGAACTCCAAATCCCTAGGACGTACATCCGAATAGGACTCCTGATGACTCTTGAAAAAAAGCCATGGTCTTATGTTTGTGAATCCCCTCCTTCAACTGTACCAGCAATGGATTGTCATATTTCTCCTCCATGACTTCCACAACAAGCGATGATTCGCCCTTATTTTGCACAATAACCCCTCCTTCACTAGAGCCCGTAAGACGAACCCCCATACTAGCTAACCGATGAACTTCCTTGGGGCCTTAGGTGAAATTTTACGGGGCCTTACATGATGTAAGCTATGTGGATATGATCCAGACGAGTTCTCTAAATGGATAGATGGAATCATGTTCGACCATGACTGGATTGTGCACAATGACATCTAAGCTATAAATCTATGGTGGTTCAAAGATCATTTCAGAAGTCAGTTCCCATGGGATATTGAATGTTCCTATTAATAATGCCTTGAGGATCCAACAGAATACTACAAGGTGCTCAAAAAGAAAAAGTGCAAATCATCTGCAGAATGTCTTCTAGAAAGGTATGAAAAAGGAGACCCATCAGTTGGCTCGCTTAGCCACCCAGGTAATCATGAATAACTATTCTGCTATAACCCTCAGGAATGGCCAAAATTGCTAGAGAAAAATAACTAGCTAATAATGCATTGTTGGGAAGATGATGAGGCAACCGCTTTTCCTAACAATCCTAATGTACTAATGTATCGCCTTGTTAGCGCAGTCTATATCCATGATTTTCCACCTATTGAACATTTCATTAAAGATAGTGCAGATCATGCCCCAAGGATCCCCAAAAGGATTGTTGGTTTATCCTCATGAGAAAAGCCATGTTCTAGTAACATTGAAGCAACAATCAATTGGCAGTCCAAAAATTCTATTTCTCAAAAACGAATCTTGAAACACCCTCATCCTGGGAGGTGCGATCAGCACACGATGCCTGAAGGCCCATGCGAACCAACGTTAGTTCTTACATTCTTTTTATCCATAAAATCTGGTCATTGAGCCCTCCAAATATTAGCACTATAATTAACATATGAATAACTATTTAGCATAATAAACATTAGCATTTAATACATGATCATCATTGTCACAAGCACAGCCATACCCAGCCATAACATGCAATCAAACACTAACACTAGCCAGCAAGCCTCTAAGAGTATCAAAAGAAATATATATATATTATACCACTTGCTCGGGACAGGGCTCCACCGTACCGAAAACGTTCATGACATCTGCTTCAGTAGCTATTGACTATTGAACATCTATTCCGAAAGAGTGGAGAGCAACAACCTATCAACTGGAACAACACCCTATTGGGGAGGGACACCACCATGTCTATTTGCACCTATGGTCATGAACACAACGCCCAAAATAAAAGGGCGTCAGTACGGAAAATGTACTGAGTATGTAAAGCTACTAAAGCATATAAATAAGAGTCATAGTATAGGAAACATGATATCATGGTCTCAACCTTGGTACCGAGGACAACCACCGGGGGCATGAACAATAGAAGCCATAACATATCACATCATACTCGGCCTCAGCCTAATAAGGTCTCGTTCGTACCCTGCTATGTAAGGGATTGATCGTACCCAGCAACGCAAGGGCTCGGTAATGTCATAGAGATCTCGGTCGTACCCGGTCACATAAGGTCTCAATTGTACCAGACCATGTAAGGGCTCGTTAGCATTTCACATCGTACCTAATTGATCAGTGGTTGCACAATAGGTGTCGTACACGACTATCTATAGAGCAACACGCTAAAAATAGATAAATGTTCATATGTGGTGATTTCTAGAATCAACTCCAAGAGATATTAAGTTTAACCTGAAGATGAACCATGCTTCCCGATCATAGGATACCAACTTGGAACAATTTAAATATTAATAGTAATGCTACCGGCAAGAATATACAACGATGGAACATAATTATTTAGAGGAGCATAGAACCACCAAATCTTACAGTGCAGGCATTATTTAGAAGGAAGGAGAAACTTACGCTAAATCATGCCAAGAAAGAAATGCGACATACATACCTTGTTGAAGCGCTAGCTACGGTTCTAGGATGATCAACCCTGCCTTCAATGAATCNTTGTCACAAGCACAGCCATACCCAGCCATAACATGCAATCAAACACTAACACTAGCCAGCAAGCCTCTAAGAGTATCAAAAGAAATATATATATATTATACCACTTGCTCGGGACAGGGCTCCACCGTACCGAAAACGTTCATGACATCTGCTTCAGTAGCTATTGACTATTGAACATCTATTCCGAAAGAGTGGAGAGCAACAACCTATCAACTGGAACAACACCCTATTGGGGAGGGACACCACCATGTCTATTTGCACCTATGGTCATGAACACAACGCCCAAAATAAAAGGGCGTCAGTACGGAAAATGTACTGAGTATGTAAAGCTACTAAAGCATATAAATAAGAGTCATAGTATAGGAAACATGATATCATGGTCTCAACCTTGGTACCGAGGACAACCACCATGGGCATGAACAATAGAAGCCATAACATATCACATCATACTCGGCCTCAGCCTAATAAGGTCTCGTTCGTACCCTGCTATGTAAGGGATTGATCGTACCCAGCAACGCAAGGGCTCGGTAATGTCATAGAGAGCTCGGTCGTACCCGGTCACATAAGGTCTCAATTGTACCAGACCATGTACGGGCTCGTTAGCATTTCACATCGTACCCAATTGATCAGTGGTTGCACAATAGGTATCGTACACGACTATCTATAGTGCAACTCGCTAAAAATAGATAAGTGTTCATATGTGGTGATTTGTAGAATCAACTCCAAGAGATATTAAGTTTAACCTGAAGATGAACCATGCTTCCCGATCATAGGATACCAACTTGGAACAATTTAAATATTAATAGTAATGCTAAGAATATACAACGATGGAACATAATTATTTAGAGGAGCATAGAACCACCAAATCTTACAGTGCAGGCATTATTTAGAAGGAAGGAGAAACTTACGCTAACTCATGCCAAGAAAGCAATGCGCCATACTTACCTTGTTGAAGCGCTAGCTACGGTTCTAGGATGATCAACCCTTCCTTCAATGAATCTCCAAAATCGATGCAACAAGATAATAACTATTACAACGATGATACCAGTCTCCTTCACGCAAAATATTGCAAGATTCAAACTCATCTTCGACTTCTCCTTTACCCTTTTGGAAATTCAAAAGGGAATTAAGAGTATTTTTGGAGAATAAGTGTTGGTGATACTTCTAGAAGATGAGAGGGAATGAGCCTTACTGCCTTTTTATACCAACATAGAAATCTTCATCGGGTCCTCATGCAAAATGGGCCACCCTGCTCTGGTTATGACACCAGGTGGGACACCTGGCGCAAGCTTGCAGAATCTTGTAATTCCCCTTCCCTTCACATATGTCGCTGGCTGACTGGCCATGTTTGAGACCAAACTTACCAAGATTTATTTAGGTGTGAGGTGTAACATCATCTCCCCCTTCGGAATAGTCGTCCTCGAATGTTGGATCACAACCCATCATGATTACCTCATTGTTTCCTCCCATAGCTTGGAAAAAATGTGGGTATGTAGATTTCATTTGTTCTTTCGTTTCCCACGTCATTTCTTCCTTATTATGTTTCTTACAAAGCACTCTAACTGAAGCCACTTCTTTAGTTCGCAGCTTTCGTACTTGATGATCTAGAATGGCCACCAGAACTTCTTCGTAGGATAGCTCTAATGTAACTGTAATAACTTCAAGAGGGGTGACATGCAACGGGTCACTTAAACACATGCCGATCATAGATACATGAAATACCGGATGCACTGCCTCCAATTCCGGGGTAAATCCAGCTTATAAGCCACTTGACCGACCTTCATGTATGATTCGATATGGTCTGATATATTAGGGGATGAGTTTGCCTCTTTTACCAAACCTCATCAACTTTCATAGGTGACACCTTCAAGAACACCTAGTCTTCTACAGCGAACTCCAAATCTCGTTGCCGGCTATCTGAGTAAATGTTTGCCTGCTCTGAGCGGTCAATAATCAATTTCGAATTGCCTTCACTTTTTCCCAAGCTTGTTGCACCGACTTAGGGCCTGATATCTTTGTTTCACCAACTTCTAACCGTCCTATAGGAGATATGCACGTTTGTCTGTGTAAGGCCTCATATGGTGCCACCGGAATACTGTCATGGTAGGTGTTATTGAAAGAAAATTTGATGAGTGATATATGATCCTCCTAATCACTCTTGAAGTCCATAACATTGGCCCGTAACATGTCGTTGAGCATTTGAATAGTGCGCTCGTCCAAGCCATGGGTTTTTTGATGGAAAGTGTACTGAGGTTGATCCTTGTAACTAAACATTTGTTGAATGATTTCCAATAATTAGTTGTGAACAGAGCACCTCTGTCTGATATGATAGAAACCCGGACCCAATAAAGTCGAACTATTTCCTTAATATACAACATAGCATATACTTCAGCCGAGAAAATGGTTTTGGCTGAAAGAAAGTGAGCTGACATGGTGAGTCGATCCACGATAATCCAAATTTAATAAAACCCTTGACGTGCTCATGATAATCCGGTAATGAAATCCATGTTGATCGCTTCCTATTTCTTGGTCACAACTTCCATGTATCGCAACAACCCTCCCAAATTTTGATGTTTAATCTTAACTTGTTGGAAATTTGGACACGAGTGACGTACCCAGGAATGTAGCTCTTCATGTTGTTCAACCAGTATAACTATTGAAGATCGTGGAACATCTTGGTTGACATCAGATGAATGGAATACCGGTATTAGTTAATCTCTGTCATGATCTTCTCTTGAAGACATCAGAAATTAGTTACACATAGTCGGTCCTTGTATCTAAGGGCTTCGTCCTTGGATAGCCCGAATACTTTTTTCTTTTGAAAGGGGATTCTTCCTCTTATTTTCAACAAGGCTGGATCTTTAAATTTTCTCACCTTTACTTCGGCCACTAACAAGGACTCGACAGTATTCAGAATTGTGATTCCTCCGTTACCGCTGTCAAGCAATTTTACACTTATTCATCTCCAATTCCTGCTCTTCCAATTAACGCAGGATGCCCATAGACATCCGACTTAATGCATCATCCACCATGTTTGCCTTCCTGGGGTGGTATAGAATATCAACATCATAGTCCTTTAATACATCTACTCACTTTCATTGCCTTATATTCGACTCTTTTTGCTTGAATATGCACTGAAAGCTCTTGTGATCGGTGAATATGTTAACATGACCTCCGTATAGATAGTGACACCATGTCTTCAAAGAGAAAATGACAATTACTAGCTCCAAGTCACGGGTTACATAATTTTGCTCATGTTTCATCATCTGCCTTGAATATTTTTATCATGGCCTTTTGAAACAAATATGGAGCATTTTTAAACTAAAAGGCTTGACTTTCCACTAAAAATGGTGATCGGGAATGCAAAAACTAGTTTTTTCTGATCATTCGGGTGGATTCACAATGCCAAAGGCATGATTTGAGATCAAACCTAGAAAAATATTTCTCTTTGGTAAGTTGGGAGAAAAGGATGAGCTTATTTGGCGTGGGAAAGTTGTCATAAAAAAATTGATTGAGTGTCTTGTAATTAATTACCAATCTCAATTTACCTCTTGTTTGCTCAACTCTTTTGTTGACATAAAATNAATGTAACTGTAATAACTTCAACAGGGGTGACATGCAACGGGTCACTTAAACACATACCGATCATAGATACATGAAATACCGGATGCACTGCCTCCAATTCCGGGTTAACTCCAGCTTATAAGCCACTTGACCGACCTTCATGTATGATTCGATATGGTCTGATATATCAGGGGATGAGTTTGCCTCTTTTACCAAACCTCATCAACTTTCATAGGTGACACCTTCAAGAACACCTAGTCTTCTACAGTGAACTCCAAATCTCGTTGCCGGCTATCTGAGTAAATGTTTGCCTGCTCTGAGCGGTCAATAATCGATTTCGAATTGCCTTCACTTTTTCCCAAGCTTGTTGCACCGACTTAGGGCCTGATATCTTTGTTTCACCAACTTCTAACCGTACTATAGGAGATATGCACGTTTGTCTGTGTAAGGCCTCATATGGTGCCACCGGAATACTGTCATGGTAGGTGTTATTGAAATAAAATTTGATGAGTGATATATGATCCTCCTAATCACTCTTGAAGTCCATAACATTGGCCCGTAACATGTCCTCGAGCGTTTGAATAGTGCGCTCGGCCTGGCCATGGGTTTTTGGATGGAAAGTGTACTGAGGTTGATCCTTGTAACTAAACATTTGTTGAATGATTTCCAATAATTAGTTGTGAACAGAGCACCTCTGTCTGATATGATAGAAACCAGGACCCAATAAAGTCGAACTATTTCCTTAATATACAACATAGCATATGCTTCAGCCGAGAAAATAGTTTTGGCTGAAAGAAAGTGAGCTGACATGGTGAGTCGATCCACGATAATCCAAATTTAATAAAACCCTTGACGCGCTCATGATAATCCGGTAATGAAATCCATGTTGATCGCTTCCTATTTCTAGGTCACAACTTCCATGTATCGCAACAACCCTCCCAAATTTTGATGTTTAATCGTAACTTGTTGGAAATTTGGACACGAGGACGTACCCAGGAATGTACCTCTTCATGTTGTTCAACCAGTATAACTGTTGAAGATCGTGGAACATCTTGGTTGACATCGGATGAATGGAATACCGGTATTAGTTAATCTCTGTCATGATCTTCTCTTGAAGACATCCGAAATTAGTTACACATAGTCGGTCCTTGTATCTAAGGGCTCTGTCCTTGGATAGCCCGAATACTTTTTTCTTTTGAAAGGGGATGCTTCCTCTTATTTTCAACAAGGCTGGATCTTTAAATTTTCTCACCTTGACTTCGGCCACTAACAAGGACTCGACAGTATTCAGAATTGTGATTCCTCCGTTACCGCTATCAAGCAATTTTACACTTATTCATCTCCAATTTCTGCTCTTCCAATTAACGCAGGATGCCCATAGACATCCGACTTAATGCATCATCCACCATGTTTGCCTTCCTGGGGTGGTATAGAATATCAACATCATAGTCCTTTAATACATCTAGTCACTTTCATTGCCTTAAATTCGACTCTTTTTTCTTGAATATGCACTGGAAGCTCTTGTGATCGGTGAATATGTTAACATGACCTCCGTATAGATAGTGACACCATGTCTTCAAAGAGAAAATGACAATTACTAGCTCCAAGTCACGGGTTAGATAATTTTGCTCATGTTTCATCATCTGCCTTGAATATTTTTATCATGGCCTTTTGAAACAAAGATGGAGCATTTTTAAACTAAAAAGCTTGACTTTCCACTGAAAATGGTGATCGGGAATGCAAAAACTAGTTTTTTCCGATCATTCGGGTGGATTCACAATGCCAAAGGCATGATTTGAGATCATACCTAGAAAAATATTTCTCTTTGGTAAGTTGGGAGAAAAGGATGAGCTTATTTGGCGTGGGAAAGTTGTCATAAAAAATTTCATTGAGTGGCTTGTAATTAATTACCAATCTCAATTTACCTCTTGTTTGCTCAACTCTTTTGTTGACATAAAATGTTTCGCACGCCCATTGTGAATTTGATGGATCGTTGATATCAAAATCTACTAGCTCCTGACAATCCTTTTTTGCAAGCTGAATGTGGTCAGGATTCATACCAAAGTGACTT
>AWOL01S0012416.1:0-12180 GCA_000715115.1 Nicotiana otophora
TTAGTCGCAATTTGGTACGCCAGGTTAGGTGAGGCACCGTGTGCTGGTCTCGCTCCTAGGTTCAGGGCGTGACATGCTTGTGTGCAAATCATGATATGTTGATGATATTTTGGTGTTCTGAACATTTAATTGTAAGAAATATACCTCTTCTTGTACATGGTCGCCACTGTGGTATTGTGCTTTCCATTGAGTGCCTAATTAGCACCAAAACCTGTAGAGGTAAGTAAGTGTGAGTAGTTAGGGGTACCTAGGAGTGGAATTCAGTTCTTGGTTGAGTTGTTCTCCCTGACACAAGCACTGCTCGGGGTTCTTGAGACTCTTGTGAACTTTGAAGTGCCAGGGGTCCAAAGAGCATCTTGGCCATGAACGGAATTTTACCCTAAGCCTTTAGTCTATTGACATTTGCTAATCTCTTTAGGTTTAGTGTTCAATGGAAATAAAGGTTTTCACTGTAAATTACTTTACTATATGTGATTTCATATTAATCTTGCATTTCCTTATCATTACAGTTTATGTTGGGTCTGTATTGGTGTTACTTATGCCTGAATAGTATATTGGGCCACATCTCTAATGAATTTCTCTTTTCTTTTGTACATTTAATTAAATTGGGCCTGCCGAGTTCTCAAGGAACTCAGGCCCAAATCCTTTGCCTAAAACTTGGAGGTCGTCTGAAGCTGATGTTATTCTCTTCGTTGTCTGCTGAGCCCAATTTCTTCCAGGCCCAAACTATGAGTCCATTCCCTTCCTCTATCGCTTTATTAAGTTTAATGTTGTTCTCATATGTATATAACACTGATAATATTTGGTTGAATACCTTACTTTATTTCTTCGAGTTATATTAACAACCTAGACAAGCCCTAAAGACGTAGGTAAAGATAAAAGAAGCATTATGACTAAGTAGTAAATAATTCTAGTTTGATAATCATTTCTATTATTCAGTTATCAACTCTTACTAACGATTTTTCGTGAATCGTTTTGAAACAAAGATAGATTTGCAAAGGTCGACAACCTTCTCTTTCTAAAACTAGGAAAAAAATGGAAATAGGAAAATGATTTCCAAAGCTGGTTATTTCTGCGAATCAAACGCTGCTGCAAAATAAAAGGTCTTCAAACGATTTCTTCAAATTTGAATATAAGATTTGAAAATCAATCTTCAAGGTATACCTAAAGCCTACTTCTTTAAATCAGCCTTTACTTTACTAGAATTATACAAGTAGCCATACCATTTTTAAAAGATAAAGTATTTTAAAAACTTAGCCATATTTTACAAAGCTTGCAAATATAAACACTATAGATATACTTCCAAACTTCTTTCAATTATGTAGCCTTTTTCGCAAAAGGCTTTTGTAAGTTAAACTTCTCTCCTCTTTTAAAGTACATATACTATTTTCCTTCAAAATAAGCTTTAAACAAGACATGAGGTAACCTTTAAGCTCTAACTAAGTAGAATATAGATATCTAATTCTTTAAACCTAGTCTAAGTCCTATGGAGCTACCTCAGGTAGAATTTAAGGGGTGCCTAACACCTTCCCCTTAGAAGAAAAAAAACCCTTACCCGAAACTCACCGGATAGCAGGCTAATATGGTAATGATCTTAGTAATTAAACAGGTACTCTAATATACCTTTAAATATTAGGTCGCGACTCTCTTTTATCATCAATAGGGAAACCACTAGTTGAATCTTGTTTTGACTCATGCAAAATAGGGTGTAACAACATGGCGACTCTGGTGGGGAATTCACACTTAGGTTCTGACCTTAGCAGACTTAGAGCCCATTTGGATGGGCTTATTTTAAGTGGCTTTTAAGTATAAGTCATAAATTTGGAATTCTAGCTTTTGAATTTTGGCTTTTTTGGGTCCTTTTAGCTTAAAAACTTGTGCTTAAAAGAACATTTTTACGTTATCCAAACACCACAAAATGGCTTACAATATATTTTGGCTTAAATTAACTTAAAATAAGCCAATCCAAATGGGCTCTTAGTCTAGACTTGGAATTTAGGATTGTTGATATACTGCTTTAACTGTGTTTAATTTGCAACTTTGTTTACTTGTTTACTTGCTCATTATGTACTTATCTGCTTATTTTAATTACTAACATTCCATTATCTGTTACCGCTTTATATATATTGTCATCACACTCTTTGCTATCGAGTCTTGTCTGTATACTATCACACACAATGGAATGCAAGGGATGTCTTTTACACCCCTCCGAACCTTCTTTCAAAATTATTTAGTTTCAGAGAATGGATTTGTCAGGTCAACTGACATAACTTCTTGCTATATTCAGTCCAACTAAAAATTAGGAAACACTCTACTCTAGCAAATATAGGTCATATTTCATAAGCCTTAGGTACGTCGGTCCTTGGTATCGACACAACTAGGAAAGCCACCCTAATGTCAACGGGTCATGCACCAAATGACATGCCTTTTGTGGAAAGATGAACTAATCATGATGAGACACTAAAGATCCAAAGCAAGCACTTATCAAACAATTTTTCCTACCCTCTTCAGAAATGGAAATCAACCAGAACATCCCTGAAATCAATATGGTCATGGGAGCACCGCACAAGCTAAATCAATGGTGGAAGAACATCCGCTGAGAGCATGGAGACATGATCAAGACACACCTGGGAGCATTGACTACCTTACTGAACATCCAGTCTGATAGGGTACTCACCCGTTTACTGATAGAGTTCTGGGATTCGGCCAAAGTGGTTTTCAAGTTCGTTGACTGTGAGTTGGTGCCAATATTGGAAGAAGTTGCCAGTTTCACAGAGATGCCATTTACAGGGAGGAAGCCGATACTTCCAGTCACCATGCCTGGCTACAAATTTCTTGATGCTTAAGGTTTAACAGTTAGTTGGAGCTTAAGGAACATCAAAGATGGATGGGTAAGCCTGGAGTAATTGTTCGACAGGTTTGGACACCGTGAGAGCTATGAATGGTACTTGGGAGAATTTTAGTGTGATCAGGATACCTGGGAAAGCCTCCAACCCATAACCTTCTCTTTGGCACTGCTAGGACTGCTAGTTTCCGCAAAGAAGAGGACAAATCAATATCAACTTACTGCCTGTGGTCTTGGCAACATTCCGGGGAAACCTCCAAGCCACCTTGGTACCTATGGTGTTAGAAGAAATTCTCAGAGCATTTTCTTCAAGGGTTGCAACGTGTTGCTTCAAATATGGGCCACGAAGCATTTCTTTCAGCGAGAGGCCACATGTGAATACTTTGTGGGTGTTAGCAACATGATGCGAAGTCACAGTGAGAGAATGAGGCATTGGGACTTCCCGCACGGAAATGAAGAATAGAGAGAGATGCTGACCAACTTGAGCGGAGAGTGGATAAACTGAAAGTTGTCATGGCTGAGCGGCAAGGCAATTCTAAGGACTCCTCAGAAGTATTTCATCGAGCTGATAGGACTCGAGAGTATTCAGCTATATGCACCCCTACAAATTCTCAGGAAGTTCGGGTTGATTCAGGATGTACATCTCTGGACGAGGACGACACTATATGAAGATGAGTACAATGGGAAGATCCCAATACCAAGGATAAGGAGGCTTCCAGAGGAGTGGAATGATTTCATCACGATGCCAATGGGTCGGAATGCGTGGTGCACTCTGGAATACTATGTTTGGATCAATGAAGAAGATGAACTTGCCCGACCAAGCAAGGAAGGAATAGCCTGGCTAGAAGATGCAGTGGCGGCCTTACAAATCTATCATGAGATTCTGCCGCACTACCTTGTGACCACCTACTGTTACACCCCATGTTTTCGTACGTAAAAGTACGCCATGAGTAAATTGATGAAAGTTCTGAAATGAGGTATTACATTCCGCATTTTCGTACATTAAAGTTTCGTCGTAAGTTAATCGTTGTTAGTTCGGGAATGAGATTATTTTGAGATTATAAGCATTGTGCTATTTCAAACAAGTGATGAGTAAATTCATGAAGATGAGAGGGTAAGCAAATCGAAGAAAATAAATTTTGTCGAAGTTTGATATTTTGGGATAAAATATGGCCCGAGCTAAAATACCCGATATTTATGGACTAGTACCATACAAGGTACCACATGGCCATGATAGTAAGGTGTATAAAGTGTATTAAAAGTGAGTAGTATTTTATGTAATTTGAGATAATTTTTAATTATGTGGATAATTGGATAATTATTAATTTTTAGTGGGAGATTATCGTTTAATTAAGGAATTAAGTGGTTAATTAATTGGATAATTAAGGGCACCAACGTGGCAGCCCATGAAGTGGATAACAAAGCCAATAAGTGACTCTTACTTCATGAAGCAAGATGTCACGTTAAGGAAGTTTTGGGGCTTAGTCATCACACATGTGGGGTCCACCCACTAAGATTCAAAAGCCTTCTCTAAATCACTTAAGAGATATATATATATCTATGCAATTAAGAAAGAGGCTTCAACAAATTCTTAAGAAATTATATGATGTAATAGCAACATACAAAATTCATACAGGACCACATAATACAATAGTAACGTGAGTTACTTCAACAATTCATGCGAGATTGTGTCTTAACAATGTGAATTCACATATCCTTTTAACAAAGGAAAGCCACTATAAGTCTTAGGAACGTGAGGGTCATATATCAAAATGTGAGATTTGGCAATTATAATGGAGTACGGTGCAATCTTTATCAAGAATATTATACGGATATTTCACTACTTTGATACGCCATTACGCGTTGTTGCAATCAACGGTGTTAAAGGGATTGTCAAGAGAATCGGTTCAGCTATGTTAAGGTTATCCCTTCTTTCCTTTTGGCATGATCTATACGACACGAACGAAACGAGTAAATACACAACTTCCATAAATGACTATATTCATAGAAATACTAGGGGTGTCTATATTCTTGATTCCCCATGTGAATTATTATTATATCTCTTGTTCATGGGTCTCAGAAAATACGTAAGTTGATAAAGTTTATTTCATGATATTAATCAGAGACATAATGGTCTTATGACATTCCGAAAGATCTTATTAACGCATTTCATATGCATTTTATTCATTTATACATGTACATTGACCCATGATCAGATGAAGTTATATACTCGTATATTATATGTATATGGGATGTGGGAAAAGGTTATGACATTATATATGCACCACCAGCTGATCAGCTGGTATACGTTGATGATTTGCCCACAATGGCCGAGATGATTTGATAGGATGCCCTCAGAGGCTTGATGATATTATGAACGCATATACCTATGCATGGTATGACATTTATATGCATATGCATGGCATTATAATATTAAATGATTCACAGAGCTATTCAGACTTACATGTCGAGTCTTTTATTCCATGTTTCTCTCATGTCTATTATTTACTAATTTTCATTCCTTAAATACTCGATACATTATTTGTACTGACATCCCTTTTACCTGGGGACGCTGCGTTTCATGCCCGCAGGTCCCGTTAGACAGGATGAGAGTCCTCCAAGTAGGCTATCAGCTCAACGGAAGGTGTTGGTGTGCTCTATTTGCTCCGGAGTTGCTATTTGGTCAGCATGATTAGAACATGTGTTGATTGGTATGGCGGGGATATGTTCTGACCTTCATGATATTTATGTACTCTTAGAGGCTTGTAGATTGATGTCAGGTATATGAAAGATTGTATGGCCTTGTTGGCCTATGTTCTGTGTAAGAATGCTCATTTTGGCCTTATAGGCCCGTATGTCTTAAGTATAAGTTGGTATTTCATGTTGTATTCTACTTGTCTCACGGCAACATCTCTGGCTCAGTTATCTATGATAGTATGATATGAAAAGATACGTTATGTTGGTACTCGGTTGAGTAAGGTACCGGGTGCCCGTCGCGGCCCATCGGTTTAGGTCGTGACACTTACAAATACTACCAGGTGGTTTCGGGTCAATTGATCACATGTTTCCACATCCTGAAGATGACAACCGAGTAGTTGAATGTATACAAATTGAGTCTGAGATAGAGGAAGACCCATAGGAAGAGCCCGAGTTCAATGATGATGAAGAAGAAATTGAAGAAGACCTGGAAAAAGAACCAGAAGGAGAAGAAGAAGAGATGGGGAATGATTCTGGGGATGGTTGATAGAAGTTGATTGATTTTACCCATTTTCCCACCTTGTATCTTTATTTCGAACCCTTCCATTTCCCTAAGGGCAATTCTGTTGAGCCCATATAATCTTATGAATGTTGAAAACAATGATGTAACCTTTTCTCCCACCTGTTACAATCCAAATATTATTAATGAAAACCAAAATTTGCTTCAGATCTGAATGCGTCAAATCTAATTGTTTGTCGAAATTTGCAACTTAGGCCTACCTCCGGCAAAGAGAGGTCTCTCGAACATTAGAAAAACACGTTTGCTTGAATACGTGAAATAATTGCTCTGTATGCCTATATTTGTGCAAACATTGAAACTGACTTCTGCTCTTTTTATTTTTCTTTGCTTTTCTTTTCATGTATTATTTTATTATTAGGAGGTTAGTGGAACATTACAGGGATAGGAAGAAAGATCTGCACATGGTGTTTATTGACCTAGAGAAAGTATATGACAAGGTCCCTAGGGAGGTTTTCTGGAGATGCCTGGAGGCAAAAGGTGTATCAATAGCTTACATTAGGGCGATCAAGGACATGTATGATGGAGCTAAGACTCGGGTTAGGATAGTGGGAGGCAACTCAGAGCATTTACCAGCTGTTATGGGGTTACATCAAGTATCTGCGCTCATCCCATTCTTATTTGCTCTGGTGATGGATGCACTAACACACCACATTCAAGGGGAGGTGTCATGGTGTATGTTATTCACTGACGACATAGTTCTGATTGATGAAATGCGAGGCGGTGTTAACGACATGCTGGATATTTGGAGGCACACCCTTAAGTCTAAGGGTTTCAAGTTGAGCATGACCAAGACAGAATATGTGGAATGCAAGTTCAGCACCGAGTCTGGGGAAGTGGGCATGGACGTAAGGCTTGGAGCACAGGTCATCCTCAAGAGAAGTAATTTTAAGTACCTGGGGTCGATTATCTAGGGGGAGGAGAGATAGATGAGGACATCACACATCGTATATGGGTGGGGTGGATAAAATGTAGGTTAGTATCAGGAGTCCTGTGTGACAAGAGAGTGCCATCGTGAATCAAAGATAAGTTCTATAGAGCTGTGGTTAGACCGACCATGTTGTATGGGGCAGAGTGTTGGACGGTTATGAATTCTTATATCCATAAGATGAAAGTGGAAGAGATGAGGATGTTGAGGTGGATGTGCGGGCATACTAGGATGGATAAGATTAGGAATAAAGTTATTCGGGAGAAGGTGGGCATGGCTCCTATTGGTGACAAGATGCGGGAAGCAAGGCTCAGATGGTTCGGGCACGTGCGCAGAAGGAGCCCTGATGCTCCGGTGAGGAGGTGCGACAATTTGGCCTGGAGGGGAGAAGAAGAGGTAAAGGGCAACCTAAGAAATATTGGGGAGAGGTGATTAGATAGGATTGTTGTAGATTTTCGAGGACATGGACCTTGATAGGAAGGTGTGGAGGTCGAGCATTAGGGTTGTAGGTTAATACGTAGTCGAGTCCAGGGGTGAGGCTAGTTCGATAGGGGTGGTCTTAGACTGCTAGGGGTTTATGTTGTGTTCTCCCTATCCTTACGTTTTTATAGCATCGAGCTTATTTTCTGGTTTTGTTATTGAATTTCAACTATTTTCTAGTTCTTATGATGCTAATATTATTTCTTTGGTTTCTATTTGATGGTGCTAATATATTGTCCCTTCCCTTCTCTTCTCGTCTTTTCCATCTTTTTGAGCCGAGGGTCTTTCGGAAACTACCTCTATACTCCTTCGGGGTAGGGGTAAGGTCTGCATACACACTACCCTTCCCAGACTCGAGTTGTGGGATTTTACTGGGTTGTTGTTATTGTTGTTGTTGTATTATTTTATTATTATCCCCCAAAGAAGAAGTTGGCTTGTGTTGACCCAAAAACTGGCGGAACCACCATACAACTTGAGATCGAAAGGGAAGATGCCTGCAATAGATAACCCTACCAAACACGCTATGATAATAGCTGATAACCCAGGGCGATCGATAGAGAAGGATGATACTCAGAATGATGAACATGTGGTTAGGATGGCCCAAGAGATGGAATCATTGAGGGAAGAAGTAAAACACGTTCGGGAATTGACACATCTGGTTGTGATGACGCTCCCATAACCACCCTGTTTTCCTTCTCTAGATTCGATCCCCAACCATTTTCCTTCAACTACTCACCAAGCAAACAATACCCCGACTTCAGTCCCTACCACCCAGATTATTCCCTCGGTAACCCCTGTGAACCCACCAAACCCTCATATACACACCCCTTATGTACCAAATTACATTCAAACACCTCAAAATCCACCCGATGCTACCAACATAGTTCATACCCCTCCTCGTGATGGCATCACCTTCACCACTAATCAAAACTAGCACATACCCACGACACATACCGCTGCACACAAGCGATATGTTCCTCCCATATATGTCATTTCAGAACCCACTTTCACAGCCCCTGTCACGGTCAGGACACCTTATGAAGTTGATCAATATGGCAAAATAGAAAGGGAAGCTAAGTATAAGGAGGAAGAGTCGGTATCCGAACAATTGTGGGCATTGAGAAAACAAACAAAAAACCTTCAGGTTGCTCGAGGGACCGAAAGTCTAGATTATGAGGATCTGTGTATACACCTTGATGTGGATATGCCGATAGGGTACAAGCCTCCGAAGTTTGATATCTTTGATGGGATAGGTGATCCCCATGCACACTTGAGAGCCTAGTCCGATAAGCTAGTTGGAGTAGGAAGAAACTAGAAGTTGAGGATGAAGCTATTCATAAGAAGTTTGACAGAAGAGGCACTTACTTGGTACACTCACCAAGATCCCAGAAACTGGAGGGAATGTCGGGATATGGTAGAAGATTCATGAACCATTTCCAGTTCAACATGGAAATTACCCCTGATAGGTTAGTCCCGATAAACTTGCAGAATAAATCGTCTGAATTATTCCAAGAGTATGCACATCGATGGATATCGAAGGGAGCGCAACCTCCGTTAGATGACAGTGAATTGACTAAGTACTTCATCAGAGCTCAGAAAGGAATCTACTTTGATAAAATGATATACATGATGCGGTAGAAGTTCCCTGAACTTGTTAAAATGGGAGACTTTTTAGAGGAAGGTATAAAGTCCGGCAAGGTACAATCTATGGATGCACTGCAAGCAGCTAGCAAAGTAATCTAATCTGGTTCAATAGGCAGAAAAAAGAAGGAAAAGGAAGAGGTATCAACAATCGGTCCCTATTACTAGTCCAATCCACACCATGGAAACGACTCTTACTCTCCAAATACCCATTCCCTACACCCACCTACTTATGCTCCAATATACAACACATAACCATACTACAATCCCCAGCCTCAATATAACCCACCTCGTGCCCATACAAATTTATATCCACCAGGACCATACGCTCCAGTTCAAACTATCAGTCATCAAAATCGACCCACCTATGCACCCCGACCTCGCCTAAAGTTTGAAGAAAGAGGTCCTAGAAACTACACCCCGATTGCTGAACCTTTGGCTCAACTATTTGAAAGACTGAGTAGAGCAAGCTGATACATTCGATAGAAGGGAGGATTCCTGAGCATCTTTCAAAATACTTCGATGCAATCAGATGGTCCGTCTACTATTCAAACATACTGGGGCATGATACCGAGGATTGCTTCAGACTGAAAAATGAAATTGAGTCACTGATAAAAAGTGGAGCAATTTAGTGTACCCCAGTTGCACTCAATGTGAACCGTAACCCATTGCCAAACCATCGGAATCAAGGAGCTAATATGATCACCCTGGATGAAGAGTATGACTTGAAAGGAACCATGAACAGTACATGTTTGAATAGTGAGTATCATTGACTATTCTTGCCGCTACCTCGTCGTGGTTAGTCATGATATTTACTGAATATATGGGGTCGATTGTATACATACTACACTCTGCATTAGTTAATTGTGCAGATTCAGTGGTTAGACCCAGCTCAGCATTCGAGATTCGTGGTTGTTGTTGTGGAGACTCGAGGTAGAGCTGCACCCTGATCGTAGTCCCTGGCGTCTACTTCTATCATTTTACTATTGTATTTGATTCAAATAATTTACTGTAGTATCAGACTTATATTCATATGTTATAGCTCATGACTTAGTGTTACCAGTTTCTGGGAAATCACTGTATTTGCTATTATTCATCTATTCTATTCGACTCTTAGATTCGTTAATTTCTATTATTATTGTTATTATGCTATTTTTTATGTTGTTCTTACCTAGCAAGTGGTTTAGGCGCCATCAAGACCAGTGGGGGTTTTGGATCGTGAAATCTTTCGTGTATAAGCTAAACTCTATACGCTAAATCATATACTATATAAGTAAAAGACACAGAGAATACATGATCAATTAAAAAATTTATTAAAATTGAGTAAATAATTATTTTATAATAAATACTATACCCAACCACACGGTTAATAGTATATATTCTTGTAACGAACCGGCCGGTTGTTTTGTGTATTTGAACCCCATTTTCCCATTTGACGTTTCCCTTGTGTGTAGTTGTTATTTTGTGACTTGCAGGGATGGTTGGTTTGATTCCAGAAAAGTTTTGCAGTAAATTGGATCAGATAGTTCCATTGTTGGAAGCTTAAGTTATAATAGTCGACTAAGTTTTGACTTTTGTGCTAACAATCTCGGATTCGTTTTTGATGGTTCCAATAGGTTCGTATAGTGATTTTGGACATAGGAGTATGCCCCGATTTGGATTTTGAGGTACCTAGGGTGATTTGGCTCCTTTTGCTAAAAGTTGACAATTTGAAGATTTAGAAATTTCATAAGTTCGACCATGGGTTGACTTTAAGGGTATCGAGTTCGAATTATTGTTATGAGACTTGAAATAGGTCTGTTTTGTCATTTGAAACTTGTGTAAAAAGGTTTGGTCTCGTTCCGAATTGGTTTGGTAGGAACCGTACGCTTGGTTGTGAATATTGAAGTTCTTGAAATTTAAGAATTGCATGATACAGTTTGAGGTTCAATTTACTATTGTGGACGCTATTCTAATGTTTTGAACTTACGAGCGAGCTCGTATGAGGTTTGTGTACTTGTGTGGATGTTTAGTGTGGGCTCCGAGAGGCTCAGGTGAATTTCAAATTAGTTTTAGAATGGTTTGTTGAAGCTTCAATTTTTGTTGGTGCTACAGACGTCGCAATTGCGAAGGTCTATTCCGCAGAAGCGGGACCACATATGCAATTAAGTGAGCTGCGGGTGAGGGGTCGTTGGTCAGAACATAAAAATGAGGGTTTGCTCATATTTCTCATAATTGAAATTTTGGAGCTCGGGTTGAGCCGATTGTTGGGAGACGTTTTGCTGCAATTGAGGAGGTAAGTGAAGATTATTCAATTTAATGACAGATATTGATTACCCATTGATTATTACACCTAGATTATGTGAATATAAGATGAAATTTGGGGATTTTATACTATGTTGTTGGAGAGTGAGATTTGATGATTTGAGGGTTGATTTCTAGTTTGAATTGGATGAAATTAGTATGGTTGGACTCATAATTGAATGAGTGTTCAAAATTTATGAGTTTGACCAGGTTCCGAGGTGCGGGCCCGGGGTTGACATTTTAGGTTGACTTTTCATTTTTTGATTAAAGACCTTAGCTTTATTACATGGGATTGCTTCATATGTCTCTTATTGATGATATTAATTATTTTTGGCTAGATTCGAGTCGTTCGGAGGTCGATTCACGTGGTAAGGGCTTTTTGGAGTATTGATTTGCGCCCATTGAGATAAGTAGCATATCTAAACTTGAATTTGAGGGTATTTAACCTTGGAAACAATGCTTTATATGAAATAGGCTTAATAACTTTGTGACTACATGAACTTGATTGCTAAAACTGATTTAGCCTTAGTCATGCTTTATATGTTGAACATCTATCCGCATTTTATTATTGTCATGTCCTTATGTACCTTGCTTATACATTATGGGCTTATATCTTTGATGAAAATTTGGCATTGTAATGACCCGACCAGTCGTTTTGAGCATTTGCATTTCGTTCAGCTATTTGAAGTCTTGAGCAGCATCGTATAATATATTATGACTTTTGGGAAT